>JAJAQA010000019.1:32651278-32883778 GCA_021464565.1 Rutilus rutilus
TTATTCAAAATAACACAATTACCACTGTCGGGTATTCATATTTATTCACTTTACAATAATGGTTGATATTTTGAGTATTTTGTTACATAGGCTGGCGGTGCAATGCTGTACATATGCAAATGTACATGCTGGAGGGGGCATCAAGATGGAACATGGGCCGGGCCAAGGAGGCAGTAGATGTGGAGGGGGCCTCAACCCTAAGAAGCTTTGATGTTCGCTTGATGTCCCACCTTAATAACTTAAGCCAGCGCGTCCATGGTTGTGCTCTTGTGCCAGAGATCACCCCACCCGGAAAACCTACTGGTAAGAGAGATCTCAGAGCAACACTGGTTGACCAGGGTATTACATCCCCTCCTCCTCTTTTTCTTAGGCACCCCCCTACTCAGAGGACATGCATTTCTTGGGTGCGAAGATTGTGCTATTCATGTAGGAGATGGATGTGTGTATGTATGTCCTTTCTTCATCTTTGTGTTTTATACTTCGTGTTTTATACTGGTTACAGGCGAGCGCATAGCAGTGGAATATTTATTGGCTCAGACCAACAGAGGTGACCTGCTGGCTCCATCGCAGGTCTCTGAAATCACCTCGCAGGTGCTTGAGGAGGAGGATGAGCCAGATGACACCATCAGCATGCTTGACATTGTCTGCCAGTCAGCTGAGATAGGGGCTGGTGATCCCCCAAGTGCTGTGGCGGGTGACACTGAACCCGGACCCCTGGTCACAGAGGTCAGTAACACTTTCTGTAAAACCTTACTCCAAAAAAAAAAAATTTAACTGAAGTAAATGTGGTTACATTTTAATAAGATAAATGAATGTAAAATCAGCATTACTCACATATTAGAAACAAGAGTGTACCTTGTTTCCTTGTTTTTTCTTTTTCTCACTTATCACTTTTCAGACCAGCCAATGTGACTCGAGGGGCGTTGTGGGATGGGAGGCAGTTGATGCCCTTGCAGCCTACCTAGTTGGCTTGAATCGTACCATCACCGCCTTGTCAGCCAAGGAGGAGGCGGACATAGTCCACCTGTACACAGCTCTCCATGCCATGGACAAGAAACCTTCAAGGTACAAAATAGTAATTCTTTTGTACACCAAAATTAAACATATATTCCATGGTATGAATGAAGCATATGGATGTCTCTTTCACCATTTAGGTACACCCAGAAGGCTAAGAAAAAAACATGTGCGTCAGGAGGACCGTGGAGAGCACCCAGGAAGCCGAGTGGCTCTGCTCCTGGACAGCAGGCGGCAGAGAGGTGCTTGACCACAATTTGCTATCATTTTGGTTCAATACAAATCATTGATTAAGAGACAGCACGTGTCAATGTGAAAAGTATTTATTAAGTGTAAATTATTTTATTGTAATCCCTATTGACATTGTAACTTGGTTCTTCATCACTTTACATCCTTGTTCACAGTCCAGATCATATCATCCTTCTCTCCCACAGACTATACATGACTCACGGCCAAGCAGCCCAGGACCCCGAAGTACACAGGGTCAGTGAGTGTGTTTGCCTCAGACTTGCCAAAGAGTTTGAGCAGTCACGCAACAGGCCAAAGGACACAAAGGGGAAAACCATGCCCATCCCTCAGTCCATTGTCAGCGTCTACAGCCACATCAAACAGCTGCTGGAGGACAGCAGGGTTGTCCTGGACCAGACGATCCTGGTTCTGGTGCCGGTTAACAACACCACAGTTTCTTCATGGTATGTGCTATTTCATTTATCTTTCCCATACAGTCAAGACAGTATATAAAGATTTAACCTCAAGAAAAACCTCCACCTGCATGCTTGTTAGAAAGTATGTAATAACCTTAGAGAGGGAGGATAGGCTTACATGTATAAAATAATGAATGTTTGTCTTGTAGGCTGCTTAGGAGCGATAAAAGGAAGGACAGGGACATGCTGCTGCAAGGCACTGTACTTCCCAAACAGCTGCACCTGGCCAAGGAGCCTCTCCCTGCAATGAACACACTTCCAGCTGCCCCTGTGCAACATGCACATGAAGCGATGACATTTGAGGAGCCTGAAAACCTCGAGGGGGAAGCTTTCCCCCGCCAGCGCACTCTAGCAGCAAGTAAGCCTGTGTTCTCTCCGCCATCTCCACCTCCCCAGTTCCCTCCACAATTTGGGCCAGCTCCTCCATTCCAGCAAGCTCCTCAGTTGCAGTATGCTCCTCCATATCCGCATGCTCCTCCATTTCCGTATGCTTCTACATTTCCGTATGCTCCTCCATTTACCCATGCTCCTCCATTTACCCATGCTCCTCCATTTCCGCATGCTCCTCCATTTACCCATGCTCCTGCTCCTCCATATCCGCTTGCTCCTACATTTACCCATGCTCCTCCATATCCACTTGCTCCTCCATTTACCCATGCTCCTCCATTGCAGCAAGCTCCTCCAGAGTGCCTTCCATCCCAGCCAAGGCAACGTGCCTGGAGGCTGAATAAAGCTGCCCAGGAGGATGAGGAGCTAGTTTCAAGGGGGGAACCGCCACGGAAGAGGCTAACAAAAGAAAAGTACCACTACACCTGCAAGGGGTGTGGCCAGGACAAAAATAAAAGGACTGGACACACCCAGCTGAAGGGGCGGTGGTACTGTCCAGCCTCAGGACTGACCCTGGGTGACTGGAGGAAGAGTATATAATTGCTGTTAATTGCTACATTACTTGTCTCTCTCTCTCTGTCATTTGTCTGTCTATCTCTCTGTTGTTTGTATCTGTCTCTACAATAAAGTTTAATAAGTTTATTTGAGCCAAGAACAGCCTCCGCATTTTTATTTATTTTCCTCTTGAATACCAGGACCATTGAATGTGATTGTTAAAACTAAAGCCAGAATTACTTGCAGAATCATTTTACATTTATTCACAAAACCCAACACTCCTTGCTTTAAATGCATTCATGTCCATAATTGCATAATCACAGGGTTATTACTGTGGTGATTTATATGGAAAAGAGTACCTGTGTTAAAAATAACTACGTTACCCAAAATGCATTGCATGTGTACTTCCGGAATCCACAACGAGACTAGAGAACAAGCGAAGATGCAAGCGATATTGCCATAGTTTAGGTTCGAATCCCGCAAGAGACATGAAAATTAAATTTAAATTAAAGTGATAATAAACCTTGCAATAAGTGCAGAACTGTGTGTAAACAATATTAAGAAGATAAGAGAGTAGATAAAAATGTATATAGTGTATGTTTTACTCCTTTTTTCTCCATTTCTTTTTCTCTCTTTCCCCCCCCACGGGCAGTCCCTTTTGCCCCATTTTTGGCCGAGAGGTTAAGGCGATGGACTTGAAATCCACTGGGGTCTCCCCGTGCAGGTTCGAACCCTGCCGACTACGTGGCTTTTTTTCACTTTGTCTGATTGCGACAGGAGTTGTGACATCCAGGATCTTTGTACGAGCTGCTAACATGGAAACTGGGCTCTTTTCAAGCCTGAAGTGGGCGTCGTTTCAAAAGGCCCAGATCATCTGTGATTTTGGCCATTCTATTCAGGCAGTCGGAGCAATGGCTTTGGCATCCCCCGACAACTTCACGGCCTTCACGTTGGGCAGCTCAAGAGTCGCCGCATTATATTTTATGGAGAATCTTGGATATTAGTGTTTTGAAATGTTGCATTCGTTCTCTCTTAGAAAAGTCAAACAGAAACCTACTCATTATGTCCCAATTGCTCGTTTGTCGAAACCACCTTAGACTTAGCAACATGCCATGAAAAAAAACCTTCACTCTTTCAATGTCAGTGTTCCTAGCTTTGGCAGGAGCAGCCTATCTCTCTCGTCCCTTTATAAATTGTGGTCTTCATCCTTTAATGCCACAAACTTTAAGCTGACAAAGCGTGAACACTTTAAGGAGAAAGTGCTGTTATATCCCTAAGGTGGCTGTACCTTAGCTAAAGCCCGGCTAGCTCAAATGGTAGAGCTTCAGACTTTTAATCTGAGGGTCCAGGGTTCAAGTCCCTGTTCAGGCCAAGGTTTATTGCAGACCTCCCTAATCTTAAATTAGCTTAAACCACATTGCTTAAAGTCCCTACTGTCTAAGCAAGCGGTGGTGGGGGACTTTGAGAGAACTGAGCTGAAGCTTGCCATTGACTCTGTATGTGCAGGCCCGGGGCAAGTGGAAAGATTGCTTTCTCTGTATAGCATTCAGTACTCTGCGTTGTGCCCGCAGCATCCCCAGTCCAAATCCGGATCATGGCAGTCTTTTCGTGTCGTTGAACTCCTTTTTGCCAACACAATATTTTCGCCATCCACATTGATAGTTGGCCCCGGTGTTCTCTGATGCTCAAATCCAGAAATGAAAATCGCATGTGACATGGAAGTAGTCGTGGCCGAGAGGTTAAGGCGATGGACTCGAAATCCATTGGGGTCTCCCCGCGCAGGTTCGAACCCTGCCGACTACTTGGCTCCTTGTCACTTTGTCTGATTGTGACATCCAGGAGCTTTGTACGAGCTGCTTCTTTCTCTAAAATGGAAAATCTCTTTTCAAGCTTGAGGTGAGCAGGTTTTTGTGTAGGTAAAGACGTCGTTAGTTTATAAATAAGTGTTTTGGCACACCTGTCCGAGTGGCGCTACAAATTCTTCTAAAATCCGATTTGATTTCTGGCATGTTAAATTAGCGTTCGACAAACGCGAACAAACTTTTATTTATGTACACTCACAATAACAATTAAATGTTGTGCTTTTGTAAAATAAAGAAAACAAACAGGGTGCACTTTCTGCCGTCTCGGTCTCCGTCACAGAAATGAACCAAAACTCTATAGGCTTCTTGCCTCGGTCACAATAAGAAATATGTCTATAGAAAGCTTGAGTGAACAAATATTATCTGATTATGCAATCCATATGAAACCATCCAATATTAAATTGGCTATGATATAACCATGGCTGTGTATTCCCCTATATTCACTACAGTGGCTGGAAACATTGTTTTCATTCATAATTACTTGCATGGATTTACATCGCAAATCAATCAACAATTGAAAAATTCAGATTCAAATTCTAGACATGCCCCTGTGTCTCTTGATGTTCAATGCAGATTTATGCCAGTCTCCAGTAGAGATCCATTTCCTGGAGAGTTTAGGTGTAGGAGTTTAGTCATAATTACAACTTGTAACTTGTGGTAGAACTCCGACTTGTACCACGTGATCGCTGTAGGCCTACCACCTGACCACTGCAGATTCATTTGTCGTTGATAGTGTTGCCATAAAAACAATCAATCATCTCCTAATTACGACATCCAACCCTAATCAAACACACCTGAACAAGCTAATCAAGGTCTTCAAGATTAGGCTATATTAGAAAGCTACAGGCAAGTGATTTTCATTAGGGTTGGAGTTACCCAGGCCCCCAAATGGATTTTTAAAAACGCATTTTCAAAAAGTGTTTTAAACTCTTTTGATAGTGTTTGTTGTGGGACTCAGCTGATATTGTGTTGCAGCAACAGGGGTTTTTCTTTGTAGTTGTGTGGTCCTTGCTGTCCGCCCCTCCTGACTCACTAATTCAGTGCATCTTCCAGCAGAGCTGATTTTGAGATTGCAGGCTGAGAGGATGACAGCTCAAGTGTACTGCTCATTTAGTGCTGTTTTATTGTGTCTGTCTGCTTGTTTAAGCACAACAGATGCTGGAGTCCTAGGTGAGAAGTTCTTTTAGCTTCATTATGCAGCCAGAAGAAGTGCATAAATAAAGTGCCTTACAAAATTGGATTTCAGACACATCTGCTTACAAAAATACAGTATAGCCGTCAAGTTGAAGTTCATCTTTGTATGTTGGTTTAGTTTTAATAATAAGCAAAGTATAAATATGCAAACTGTCATATGTTTATGCATTTTTTTTTTTTTTTTTTTTTTTTTTGTAATTGAAGTCTTTATTTATTTTTAACATTTTTTTTAACAAAATAAAACCAAAACACCCATAACAAAAAAAAACCAAACAAAAAAAAACAAAAACAAAAACAAAAAAACAGCTTCCAAACATATGATTAATTCACATTTACATTTTGGGCCTGTTATCAATAACCACTACAGACATACACACATATAAAAATAAAAAGGTACCATAAAATCAAATTATAGAGTGCCTATACATGTAACACCACAAAAATAATAGATTTAACAAAAGAGAAGCATACTAAACAATAAAAAATCCATCAATCTCAGTCAAAAACCCGTCCCCAAGATTTGTCAAAACCCTCCATATCATCATTAATCCTGGCCAAGAATTTTTCATATGACACAATTTTCAGCATATTTTCCTTCCACCTGTTAAACTCTGGAGGAGATGGATCCTTCCACACACTGAGAATCACTCGAGCAGCTGTAATCACCCCCACCTTTATAACCACAAAATCATGCTTCAAAACTCCCGGTAACAGAGACTGATCCCCTAATAAGCACAATCTTGGTGACATGGGTATTGTCAAGCCGATCCACCTTCCTATATTGTCCAGTACTCTTTGCCAAAAGGGGTAAACTGTCCCACATTCCCAAATAGCATGCAGAAATGTCCCTGGATCTGAGCTGCATTTCCAGCATATATTATTAGGCATAATTCCCATTCTGTGAAGTTTAGAAGGAGTGAAGTACCATCTATGTATTAATTTGTACTGAGTAAATTTACCCCTGGCCTCTCTTATATATTTATTGGAATGTGACAGAACTTTGCACCAGTCTTCTTTACTAATGACACAACTCAGATCTCTCTGCCAGATGGTCCTCAAATTTTCACATATCTCTTTTTTTAAATTGTTAAATAATTTGTAGAAAACAGCTGCTCTATGTGCTGTACCAGACAATTTTAAAAACTCCACCACTGCATTTGTGCTTTGAGTAAATTTCCCTTTGGTAATACAATCCCTTATTTGTAAATACTTCCAAAAATTATTTTCCCTAGTCAGACCATATTTTTGGGTTATTTCAACAAAGGACATAAACACTCCCTCTGAATAAAGATCGCTTATCCTGTGTATGCCTTTGACAAGCCATTCATTCCAATATACAGTTTTTTTTCCCAATCTGTGCAGCAGAGTTATTCCATAACGAGGCATATGGTTGTCTTAAATGAGATACTCCACAAATCTTGTGTACCTCTACCCATACAGCTTTAGAATACATGAGTACCGGGTTATGATGAAAGTCCTGTCCATTATTAGCTGATCCCTGTGAGAGAATATCCATGGGCGTAAAAGGGCTCACTAATTCCTGTTCAATCTTGATCCAGCTCAGTTCAGAGTCCAACCCTGTCCAGTGTTTGACCAGTCTTGACATTTCAAATGCTAAATTATACAGTTTCACATTTGGAAGAGCCATTCCCCCAATGTCTCTAGAGGCCCACATTTTCTTTATATTAACTCTTGGCTTCTTCTTGTTCCACAGAAAATCTTTAATTATCTTCTCAAATTGACTAAATATATGTGAAGGAATTCTTACAGGTAACATCATGGAAACATAATTGAACTGCGGGGTCACCACCATTTTAATCACATTAATTTTACCCCATAATGTAAGATTCAATTTTCCCCATTTATCCAGATTTGTTTTTATTTTTAGGAGGAGAGGTTCCATATTTGAAAGCATAATGTCTTCTAAGTTTGGGTTTAATAATATTCCTAAATACTTCATACCTGAAGGTAAACACTTAAAATTAAATATAGTAATATACCTAGAATGGCATGATGCTGAAAGCGGCATGCCTTCCGATTTGTACCAATTTATTTTATAACCTGACAACCTTGAAAATGACTCAACACATGAGAGCAACGCCGGTAAAGATTGCATGGGATCAGTTAACACTGCTAATATGTCATCGGCATACAGAAACAGCTTGTGTTCCGTACCCCCTGCACGAACACCTCTGATATCTGTATTAGCGCGAATAGCTAGAGCCAGTGGTTCCAGAAATATCGTGAAGAGCAGTGGGGACAAAGAACACCCTTGACGGGTCCCGCGTGAGAGATGAAAAAAGTCTGACACCACTCCATTTGTCAAAACTGCTGCCCTCGGACATGAATATATAGTTTTCACCCAGCTACAAAATCCAGGCCCTATCCCGAACCTTAAAAGGGTTGCCATAAGAAAGCCCCATTCTACCCGGTCAAAGGCCTTCTCCGCATCAAGGGAGAAGGCCGCCACCGGATCTAGACTGGATTTACTTTTGTGTATAAGATGGATTAGTCTTCTCATATTATCACCCGAACACCTATTCTTAATAAAACCAACTTGATCCCCATTGATAATGTCTGGCAGTGTCTTATCCAAGCGGGAGGCTAAAACCTTAGTCAGAATCTTACAATCAACTCCTAGTAGGCTTACTGGTCGGTAATTCGCTGGATCTGAAACATCCCTATCCTTTTTAGGAATAAGGGAGATTAGTGCATCATTAAATGTACCTGGTAAGAAGCCTATTTCTAGTGCCTCAAGATAAACTTTATGCAAGACTGGAGCCAAAATATCAATATATTTCTTATAATATTCAATCGGGAAGCCATCCAAACCTGGCGACTTCCCATTTTTCATTGATGAAATAGCAGCTCTGACCTCTTCTTCCGTTATAGGTGCATCCAGCTTTGTTTTTTGTTCACCAGAGAGAGTTGGTAATTGTAGACCTGAGAAAAATGTCTCCATCTCCTCCTCATTAAGCGCACCAGCAGAAGTATACAAATCTTGATAGAATGATTTGAAAATTGAATTTATTTCCTTTGATGAGGTTACCACTTGGTTATCTTTTTTAATCATTGATATATTGTTTATGTTATCTTGCTGCTTCAGTTGTCTCGCTAATAATCTACCATTCTTTTCACCACCTTCATAAAATTTAGTTCTAAGCCTAAATAAGGCATATTCAGCCTTTTTATTATAAACATCATTTAACTGATATTTTAATTTACAAATAGTCTGGTATTTATCATTTGAATATTGTCTTGCCAAATCCTTCTCCAATTCACGTATTTCTTTTTCCAAAGTTTTTTCTCTTTCTAAATTACTTTTTTTAAATTTTGTCGCATATGCAATTATCTTTCCTCTTATATATGCTTTGGACGCTTCCCAAACTGTGGCTACTTTATCTGTGGAACCCATATTTATTTCAAAGAAAAATTTCAGATCCTTTGTTAACTCCTCACTAAACATTTTATTTTGCAACAACATAGTGTTGAGCCTCCAGCGACCCCTCTTTGTTTTATCCGTGTTCAAATCGATTTGTAACTCTACTGTGGCATGATCACTAATGGCAATGGTTCCAATCTCACAACCTACAACTGCATCTACCAAAGACTTTGATATTAAGACGAAATCTATCCTTGAATATGTTTTATGACAATTAGAATAAAATGTATATTCCCTTGAACTAGGATTAACTAATCTCCAAATGTCTACTAGGCTCAGATCCTCTGTCAGCAAATGAATAGCCTCTCTGTCCTTAGGTGAAGACCTACCCCTGGGTTTGCTCTTGTCAATTATCCCATCCATCACCTGGTTGAAATCTCCGGCCAATATAACCTGCCCCTCACGATCACCTATTATCTTGTTAATTGCATGAAAAAAATCTGGCTCCTCTTTATTAGGTGCATAAATATTACACAAAATTGTTCGAACCCCGTTAATTAAAGCTTCCAAACATATAATGCGCCCTTCCTTATCATTATATTTTTTCAGCATCACAAAGCTTAAATTTTTATTAATAAGGGCAAAACACCATTTTGTTTGCTTGAATATGAACTATGAAAGACGGCGCCCACCCAATCTCTTTTAAACTTTTTTGCCTCTTCTTCTCCTACAATGTGAGATTCCTGGATAAATGCTATATCTGTATTTTTAGATTTTAAGTATGTCAGAACCTTCCTCCTTTTAACTGGGTTCCCACATCCTTTTATGTTCCATGATATTATTTTAATATACCTATTAATCTCTTTCTAAAAAAAAAAGTGAAGGGACACTCCTTGTGCGCTTTACAAACCTGCCCAAAGCCAAAAACATTACATAACTCAAATATATATTTAGGCACTCAATATTACAAAACACATCTGGCCCATTCAAACTAGCTGTCTTAGAAAAATCAAACATGAACAAAATGAACACTCTTCTTTGCATAGCAACCCAGAACAACGTTGCTAAGCGACCACCCCCTGCCCTCCCTCCCCTCCTAACGTTACCCATCCCAAACTAACTATAGCTTGAGTCTCTAAACAACTTTACTTGGTCCGTGAGACACATTAGATGTACGACGGCAGCACAACCCATGCAGCCCCGTTCTGCCCATTGCTTGTTACCTTACAGTTTTCAGTTGACAAACACTTCTCCATAATGTTACATTAAGTCTCGCACTCCTCTAAGTCGACTCCTGCAGAAATTTATCAGCCTTCTTTCCATCTTTGAACGTTTTCCTTTGTCCGTTCCACATAAACATAAGTGTTGCAGGATAAGCCAGCCTATGCTTCACTTGTAGCTCTCGAAGACGCTTCTTCGCCGGGTTGAACGCTTTTCTCTTCTCCGCCAACTCCCTCGTAACATCCTCAAAGAAGGAAAGTTTAGCGCCTTCCCAGTCGATCCCCCTTTTCTCTCTGGCCACTCGCAATACTTTCTCCCTGGCAGATGAACGTAGAAAGCGGACAAGTATCGCCCTGGGAGGTTTATTAGGGTCCGGCATTGGCGCAGGGGAACGATGCGCGCGCTCAATTTCAAATTCACTTCCCGAAAGCTCAAATGCTTTATCCAAAATCTCCGTCACATATTGATCCACTTTTCCGGGTTCCTCCACACCTTCTTTAAGTCCGATAATCCGTACATTATTTCTCCTACTACGGTTTTCAAGGTCCTCCACGCGTGACCATAACACCTCCAACCTCTCCTCGCATTTGTCCACTTTTGCCTCAGTAAGCGCGCTAGCATCTTCAATGTCTGATATACGCTGTTCCGCCTCTCCCAACCTCACTTTTATATCTTCCACTGAATCTTTCAGTTCTTTAGTTGTGTCTTTAATAGTGGTGATATCTTTTGCCACCACCTGAAGAGTAGCATTCATTTTCCTTATTTCTTCTAAAACATCCTTTTTGCTGTCGCTCCCCGTGCTCTCCTCCGTTGCCGCTGGAGGGGCGTCATCAGTCGCAGGTGTGCTTTCAGGCGGCTCTAGCTCCGGGGTCTGGGCCGAGGCGAGGCTAATGCTAGCTTGTTTCTTCCTCGTGGTAGCTCCCTTGAAAAAGTTCGCTTTGTTATTATTTGCCATTTTTCCGAAGGCTGCTGCAGTCCTAGAGAAACCTCAAAGTCGACAAGGGGTGTCGAAATTATGACCACAATTGAAGTGTATATCTCGAAATTCAAACATTAATCAACGGGCTTTAGGAGCTACTCTAGTGTGCGGCCATCTCTCTCGGTGGTCCCGCGTGACTCCATGTTTATGCATTTTTCATTGTACAAGTAAAACCCATATAATCGCTAATAGGCATTTGTTTACTGTAAAACAAGAACATTAGTGTAATATGGCTACAAAATTGTTACCGGACAGTATCAATCCTGAGTTTCAACTTTTCATCAAGAAATGCATGAGCCTGCAATATAACATGGCGGGGCAATTATAACCGATAACTCTGCATTTTACATATATAGTGGGTTTCTATATTCGTTTTGTTTTCTGTTGAGTTGCTTATTAAAATGCTTAAAAGGAAATGAGGGTGGTCATGGGGATGGCATCATTTTTGAAGATGTACACCAGTAAATTTGTATACAACATAATAACTGATGTCCATGCTTTCTACCAGCATTACACTATTACTCACTCTACTACAGTGGGGTAGGTTGTAACTGCACTTTGAAACCGATTGATGCAGTTTAGAGAAAAATGGTAGATTTCTAAGCTACTTGAATTGAAGCAGATAAATGTGTGAATATTATAAAGTTTGAGACTCATTGCAAAACCCCTGACTTGGAAATGCTGAAGCACCTCTTGAATCCTCTTCTGTAGTGTCTGGTCATTGTCCGGCGATGCTGACGGTCGTGCCCTCCCGACGAGGATGCACTTCTGATAGAGACTGCTCTGGAGGACACAAATGCTGTCAATTTCCCTGTGGGGCCGCGTGTGTGCCGCCTGTTTTCAGTGAGTTTTAATTATTTATTCATGCTATACGTCTTCCAGAAGAAAAAAAAACCTGAAAAAAGTTTCACTCAGGAATTGCTAGTAAGTTTCACAAATTGCAAAGAAACCGCAAGTAACGCATTGAACTAAATGTGAAACTATGAAGTAGATGGACTGAATTTTCCGGTAAATCCTTCTACGATTTTTCATAGTGTATGAGACCTTCAGTATTCAGTGATGTGGTTTCTCTGTCATGTGTCTCTATAACAGCAAAGGCAGGGGAGTGTCCAAGCACAAATTCTGGAGCAGGAATGTGTGCAGAGTTGTGTTACTATGACAGTGACTGTCCGAACAATGAGAAATGCTGCAGCAATGGATGTGGACATCAGTGTATGGATCCATTTGCAGGTATTTGTTATTATATTAGTGTTTGAGTCCGCTTCCTCATTTCAGTTTCTTGTTTTATAATTAATCGTTCTCAATTTAAAAAGTATTCAGCCAATAGCACGGTTTAAAGCACAGGATGGCTTTACAAAATTAATTCATATGATTCATTAATACGATCATGATTAATAATTAGGAGTAAAAGTTGGTATTTGGTTTTTGTGATGTATCTGAGAATGAATGCCTCTAATCGGACTGACTGAAGTTGACTATCTGTATCCATCCAGTGAAGCCTGCAGCCGAACCGCCGAAGCCTCCAGGAAAGCCTGCAGCCGAACCTCCAAAGCCTCCAGGAAAGCCTGCAGCCGAACCTCCAAAGCCTCCAGGAAAGCCTGCAGCCGAACCTCCAAAGCCTCCAGTGAAGCCTGCAGCCGAACCTCCAAAACCTCCAGTGAAGCCTGCAGCTGAACCTCCGAAGCCTCCAGTGAAGCCTGCAGCCGAACCTCCAAAGCCTCCAGTGAAGCCTGCAGCTGAACCTCCAAAGCCTCCAGTGAAGCCTGCAGCCGAACCTCCAAAGCCTCCAGTGAAGCCTGCAGCCGAACCTCCAAAGCCTCCAGGAAAGCCTGCAGCTGAACCTCCGAAGCCTCCAGTGAAGCCTTCCGCTGAACTACCTGAGCCGGAGCCTTCTACAGAAGAGCCGGAGCTTTCTAACAAACTCCCGGAGCCTTCTACAGAACTGCCGGAACCTTCTGCTTAACTGCCTGAGCCTTCTACCGAACCTCCGGTGCCTTCAGACGAACTGCCAGTGATGCCTGCAGCCGAACCTCCAAAGCCTCCAGTGAAGCCTGCAGCCGAACCTCCAAAGCCTCCAGGAAAGCCTGCAGCCGAACCTCCAAAGCCTCCAGGAAAGCCCGGGTCCGAACCTCCAAAGCCTCCAGTGAAGCCTGCGGCCGAACCGCCCAAGCCTCCAGTGAAGCCTGCGGCTGAACCGCCCAAGCCTCCAGTGAAGCCAGCGGCCGAACCGCCCAAGCCTCCAGTGAAGCCTGCAGCCGAACCTCCAAAGCCTCCAGGAAAGCCCGGGTCCGAACCTCCAAAGCCTCCAGTGAAGCCTGCGGCCGAACCGCCCAAGCCTCCTTACCCTTATGGCTAATGTCCTGGCCATAATTAATGTGGCTATGCATGCAGTTACTGTAACTGTGCTGTTGTAACCATTGGCTGTATGGTGTTTTCCCTGTTTATCACCAAATAAATCTCACACTTGTAAGACCACTTTTTTTTTTTTAAGTGGGGAAAACAAGGAATTCGATTTTTGTATTCCAGTGTTAGTTCGGCTGTTCTCACATAATGGCTCATTGGAATCAATGCGTGATATCCCACCCTCCAAAGCCACGCCTCCTTCAAAATGCTTGAACACACACAGCAGAGTCTGTAAAGTGTCACGAGATGAAAGACTGCACTAAATTGCCTCATGTCTAAAATACATAACATGCAGTGATAATGAACGTAAACAACTTGCAGTGCTCTAGTTGTACCACCTGACTGATGCAGATTAATTTTGGCGTTGATAGTGTTGACATGGAAACGTCTAAATCCAAATGCAATGATTGGATAAACCATTCTATTTTTGATTGCTATAGAATGTGAAGTTTCAACCAGTATTGTCTATTGACCAATAGTCTTCTGCATTCTGAAGCATTTTAGTGAAATTGTGTCTTCTAGTGGTCATTTTATTTTACGAAGTTGCAACTTCAAGCCAATTAACAGATGATCCCTTTAGTTGCCTGTGACCAAATGAGTTCTGAATGCCGAGTTCACACTGCACAATTTTCAAAGTAGTCGGGGCACTGTTCTTTTCACATTAAACGACTATCTGGGGTAACGTTCAGTTGCTGCTGTTTACCCGATGCACCGACGACAGGGGGTTTCACACTGCATGACTTGACAAAAGAAAGAAGAGCTGACAACTGTCTGGTCTGCAAACTGCGTTTCACAACCAAACCCATGCGAGAAGTAGTCGTGGTCGAGAGGTTAAGGCGATGGACTTGAAATACATTGGGGTCTCCCCACGCATTTTCGAACCCTGCCAACTACGTGGCTCATTGTCTGTTTGCGACAGGAATTGTGACATCCAGGATCTTTGTACGAGCTGCTTCTAACTCGGAAATTGGTCTCTTTTCAAGCCAGAAATAAGCATCGTTTCAAAAGGCCCAGATCATCTGTGATTTTGGCTTTGGCATCCCCCGACAACTTCACGGCCTATACGTTGGGCAGCTCAAGAGTCGCTGCATTATATTTCATGGATAATCTTGCATATTAGTGTTTTGAAATGTTTCATTTGTTCTCGCTTAGAAAAGTCAAACAGAAACCTACTCATTATGTCCCAATTGCTCGTTTGGCAGGAGCAGCCTATCTTTCTCGTCCCTTTATAAATTGTGGTCTTCATCCTTTAATGCCACAAACTTTAAGCTGACAAAGCATGAACACTTTAAGGAACACTTTTCAAGCATGACGCAAGAAGGTTTTTGTGTGGGTGAAGACGTCGTTGAACCCCTTTTTGCCGACACAATATGTTAGCTGAGTGCATCCTCTGATAATCACATCCACATTGATGGTTGGCCCCGGTGTCCTCTGCTGCTCACTTCCAGGAAGGAAAATAGCATTTGACTCCCTGTCAAGTGTAGTCGTGGCCGAGAGGTTAAGGCGATGGACTTGAAATCCATTGGGGTCTCCCCGCGCAGATTCGAACCCTGCTGACTACGTGGCTTTTTTTCACTTTGTCTGATTGCGACAGGAGTTGTGACATCCAGGATCTTTGTACGAGCTGCTAAATGCCATGAAAAAAACCCTCCACTCTTTCAATGTCAGTGTTCCTAGCTTTGGCAGGAGCAGCCTATCTCTCTCATCCCTTTATAAATTGTGGTCTTCATCCTTTAATGCCACAAACTTTAAGCTGACAAAGCGTGAACACTTTAAGGAGAAAGTGCTGTTATATCCCTAGGGTGGCTGTTCCCTGGCAAAAGCCTGGCTAGCTGAAATGGTAGAGCATCAGACTTTTAATCTGAGGGTCCAGGGTTCAAGTCCCTGTTCAGGCCAAGGTTTATTGCAGACCTCCCCTAATCTTAAATTAGCTTAAACCACATTGCTTAAAGTCCCTACTGTCTAAGCAAGCGGTGGTGGGGGACTTTGAGAGAACTGAGCTGAAGCTTTCCATTGACTCTGTATGTGCAGGCCCGGGGCAAGTGGTTTGCTTTCTCTGTATAGCATTTAGTAGTCTGCGTTGTGCCCGCAGCACCCCCAGTCCAAATCCAGATCATGGCAGTCTTTTTGTGCATGTGAAGACGTCGTTGAACTTCTTTTTGCCAACACAATATTTTCGCCATCCACATTGATAGTTGGCCCCGGTGTTCTCTGATGCTCACATCCAGATATGAAAATAACATGTGACACGGAAGTAGTCGTGGCCGAGAGGTTAAGGCGATGGACTCGAAATCCATTGGGGTCTCCCCGCGCAGGTTTGAACCCTGCCGACTACGTGGCTCCTTGTCACTTTGTCTGTTTGCGACAGGAATTGTGACATCCAGGAGCTTTGTACGAGCTGCTTCTTTTTCTAAAACGGAAAATTTCTTTTCAAGCCTGAGGAGAGCAGGTTTTTGTGTAGGTAAAGACGTCGTTAGTTTATAAATAAATGGGGGACTGAGCTGAAGCTTGCCGTTGACTCTTGTATGTGCAGGCCCGGGGCGAGTGGTTTGCTTTCTCTGTATAGCATTTAGTAGTCTGCGTTGTGCCCGCAGCACCCCCAGTCCAAATCCAGATCATGGCAGTCTTTTTGTGCATGTGAAGACGTCGTTGAACTCCTTTTTGCCAACACAATATTTTAGCCGAGTGGACCCTCTGCTGCGCACAACCACATTGATGGTCACATCCAGAAAGGAAAATAGCATTTGACTCCCTATCAAGTGTAGTCGTGGCCGAGAGGTTAAGGCGATGGACTTGAAATCCATTGGGGTCTCCCCGCGCAGGTTCGAACCCTGCCGACTACGTGGCTTTTTTTCACTTTGTCTGATTGCGACAGGAGTTGTGACATCCAGGATCTTTGTACGAGCTGCTAACATGGAAACTGGGCTCTTTTCAAGCCTGAAGTGGGTGTCGTTTCAAAAGGCCCAGATCATCTGTGATTTTGGCCATTCTATTCAGGTTAGTCGGAGCAATGGCTTTGGCATCCCCCGACAACTTCACGACCTTCACGTTGGGCAGCTCAAGAGTCGCCGCATTATATTTTATGGAGAATCTTGGATATTAGTGTTTTGAAATGTTGCATTCATTCTCTCTTAGAAAAGTCAAACAGAAACCTACTCATTATGTCCCAATTGCTCGTTTGTCGAAACCACCTTAGACTTAGCAACATGCCATGAAAAAAAACCTCCACTCTTTCAATGTCAGTGTTCCTAGCTTTGGCAGGAGCAGCCTATCTCTCTCGTCCCTTTATAAATTGTGGTCTTCATCCTATAATGCCACAAACTTTAAGCTGACAAAGCATGAACACTTTAAGGAGAAAGTGCTGTTATATCCCCAGGGTTGCCTCTCCTGGCAAAAGCCCGGATAGCTCAGTCGGTAGAGCATCAGACTTTTAATCTGAGGGTCCAGGGTTCAAGTCCCTGTTCGGGCGAAAGTTTGTTGCAGACCTCTCCTAATCTCGTGCTGTGCTCTTCCCAGCCTTTGAGAGAGGTGGTCCTCCTCTTCAAGAAAAGACATGGTGGAGTTAGTTCCAAGCATTTGGTGTTGTTTTACCTGCTGTAATGCTTGGTTACTGTCTAAGCAAGCGGTGGTGGGGGACTTGAGAGAACTGAGCTGAAGCTTGCCGTTGACTCTTGTATGTGCAGGCCTGGGGAGAGTGGTTTGCTTTCTCTGTATAGCATTTAGTAGTCTGCGTTGTGCCCGCAGCACCCCCAGTCCAAATCCAGATCATGGCAGTCTTTTTGTGCATGTGAAGACGTCGTTGAACTTCTTTTTGCCAACACAATATTTTAGCCGAGTGGACCCTCTGCTGCGGCACAACCACATTGATGGTTGGCCCCAGTGTTCTCTGCTGCTCACATCCAGAAAAGAAAATAGCATGTGACTAACTGGCAGGAGTAGTCGTGGCCGAGAGGTTAAGGAGATGGACTTGAAATCCATTGGGGTCTCCCCGTGCAGGGTTAGAACCATGCTGACTACGTGGCTTTTTTTCACTTTGTCTGTTTTCGACAGAAATTGAGACATCCAGGAGCTTTGTACGAGCTGCTTTTTTCTCTAACACGGAAAATTGGGCAACCCACATCTCTTTTCAAGCATGACGCGAGCAGGTTTTTGTGTGGGTGAAGACGTCGTTGAACCCCTTTTTGCTGACACAATATGTTAGCTGAGAGCATCCTCTGCTGCTCACATCCACATTGATGGTTGGCCCCGGTGTCCTCTGCTGCTCACTTCCAGAAAGGAAAATAGCATTTGACTCTCTATCAAGTGTAGTCGTGGCCGAGAGGTTAAGGCGATGGACTTGAAATCCATTTGGGTCTCCCCGCGCAGGTTCGAACCCTGCTGACTACGTGGCTTTTTTTCACTTTGTCTGATTGCGACAGGAGTTGTGACATCCAGGATCTTTGTACGAGCTGCTAACATGGAAACTGGGCTCTTTTCAAGCCTGAAGTGGGCGTCGTTTCAAAAGGCCCAGATCATCTGTGATTTTGGCCATTCTATTCAGGCAGTCGGAGCAATGGCTTTGGCATCCCCCGACAACTTCACGGCCTTCACGTTGGGCAGCTCAAGAGTCGCCGCATTATATTTTATGGAGAATCTTGGATATTAGTGTTTTGAAATGTTGCATTCGTTCTCTCTTAGAAAAGTCAAACAGAAACCTACTCATTATGTCCCAATTGCTCGTTTGTCGAAACCACATTAGACTTAGCAACATGCCATGAAAAAAACCCTCCACTCTTTCAATGTCAGTGTTCCTAGCTTTGGCAGGAGCAGCCTATCTCTCTCGTCCCTTTATAAATTGTGGTCTTCATCCTTTAATGCCACAAACTTTAAGCTGACAAAGCATGAACTCTTTAAGGAGAAAGTGCTGTTATATCCCCAGGCTTGCTGTTCCCTGGCAAAAGCCCGGATAGCTCAGTCGGTAGAGCATCAGACTTTTAATCTGAGGGTCCAGGGTTCAAGTCCCTGTTCGGGCGAAAGTTTGTTGCAGACCTCTCCTAATCTCGTGCTGTGCTCTTCCCAGCCTTTGAGAGAGGTGGTCCTCCTCCTCAAGAAAAGACATGGTGGAGTTAGTTCCAAGCATTTGGTGTTGTTTTACCTGCTGTAATGCTTGGTTACTGTCTAAGCAAGCGGTGGTGGGGGACTTGAGAGAACTGAGCTGAAGCTTGCTGTTGACTCTTGTATGTGCAGGCCCGGGGAGAGTGGTTTGCTTTCTCGCCATAGCATTTAGCAGTCTGCGTTGTGCCCGCAGCACCCCCAGTCCAAATCCAGATGCACTTGATAGGGAGTCAAATGCTATTTTCCTTTCTGGAAGTGAGCAGCAGAGAACACTGGGGCCAACCATCAATGTGGTTGTGCGCAGCAGAGGGTCCACTCGGCTAAAATATTGTGTTGGCAAAAAGGAGTTCAACGACATGTTCACATGCACAAAAAGACTGCCATGATCTGGATTTGGACTGGGGGTGCTGCGGGCACAACGCAGACTACTAAATGCTATACAGAGAAAGCAAACTACTCGCCCCGGGCCTGCACATACAAGAGTCAACGGCAAGCTTCAGCTCAGTTCTCTCAAGTCCCCCATTTATTTATAAACTAACGACGTCTTTACCTACACAAAAACCTGCTCACCTCAGGCTTGAAAAGAGATTTTCCATTTTAGAGAAAGAAGCAGCTAGTACAAAGCTCCTGGATGTCACAATTCCTGTCGCAAACAGACAAAGTGACAAGGAGCCACGTAGTCGGCAGGGTTCGAACCTGCGCGGGGAGACCCCAATGGATTTCAAGTCCATCGCCTTAACCTCTTGGCCGAGAGGTTAAGGTGATGGACTTGAAATCAATTGGGGTCTCCCGGCGCAGGTTCGAACCCTGCCGACTACGTGGCTTTTTTTAGCTTTGTCTGATTGCGACAGGAGTTGTGACATCCAGGATCTTTGTACGAGCTGCTAACATGGAAACTGGGCTCTTTTCAAGCCTGAAGTGGGTGTCGTTTCAAAAGGCCCAGATCATCTGTGATTTTGGCCATTCTATTCAGGCAGTCGGAGCAATGGCTTTGGCATCCCCCGACAAGTTCACGGCCTTCACGTTGGGCAGCTCAAGAGTCGCCGCATTATATTTTATGGAGAATCTTGGATATTAGTGTTTTGAAATGTTGCATTCGTTCTCTCTTAGAAAAGTCAAACAGAAACCTACTCATTATGTCCCAATTGCTCGTTTGTCGAAACCACCTTAGACTTAGCAGCATGCCATGAAAAAAACCTCCACTCTTTCAATGTCAGTGTTCCTAGCTTTGGCAGGAGCAGCCTATCTCTCTCTCTCGCTAACACAATATGTTAGCTGAGTGCATCCTCTGCTGCTCACGTCCACATTGATGGTTGGCCCCGGCGTCCTCTGCTGCTCACGTGCAGAAAGGAAAATAGCATGTGGCTCATTATCGAGAGTAGTTGTGGCCGAGAGGTTAAGGCAATGGACTTGAAATCCTTTGGAGTCCCCCTGCGCAGGTTCGAACCCTGCCGACTACGCGTCACTTTGTCTGTTTGCGACAGGAATTGTGACGTCCAGGATCTTTGTACGAGCTGTTTTTTTTTTCTAACTCGGAAATTGGTCTCTTTTCAAGCCAGAAATAAGCATCGTTTCAAAAGGCCCAGATCATCTGTGATTTTGGCTTTGGCATCCCCCGACAACTTCACGGCCTTCACGTTGGGCAGCTCAAGAGTCGCTGCATTATATTTCATGGAGAATCTTGCATATTAGTGTTTTGAAATGTTTCATTCGTTCTCTCTTAGAAAACAGAAACCTACTCATTATGTCCCAGTTGCTCATTTGGCAGGAGCAGCCTGTCTGTCTCGTCCCTTTATAAATTGAGGTCTTCATCCTTTAATGCCACAAACTTTAAACCGACAAAGCATGAACACTTTAAGGAGAAAGTGCTGTTATATCCCCAGGGTTGCTGTTCCCTGGCAAAAGCCCGGATAGCTCAGTCGGTAGAGCATCAGGAGCTTTGTACGTGCTGCTTCTTTCTCTAAAACGGAAAATCTCTTTTCAAACCTGAGGTGAGCAGGTTTTTGTGTAGGTAAAGACGTCGTTAGTTTATAAATAAGTGTTTTGGCACACCTGTCCGAGTGGCGCTACAAATTCTTCTAAAATCCAATTTGATTTCGGGCATGTTAAATTAGCGTTCGACAAACGCGAACAAACTTTTATTCATGTACACTCACAATAACAATTAAATGTTGTGCTTTTGTAAAATAAAGAAAACAAACAGGGTGCACTTTCTGCCGTCTCGGTCTCCGTCACAGAAATGAACCAAAACTCTATAGGCTTCTTGCCTCGGTCACAATAAGAAAAATGTCTATAGAAAGCTTGAGTGAACAAATATTATCTGATTATGCAATCCATATGAAACCATCCAATATTAAATTGGCTATAATATAACCATGGCTGTGTATTCCCCTATATTCACTAGAGTGGCTGGAAACATTGTTTTCATTCATAATTACTTTCATGGATTCACATCGCAAATCAATCAACAATTGAAAGATTCAGATTCAAATTCTAGACATGCCCCTGTGTCTCTTGATGTTCAATGCAGATTTATGCCAGTCTCCAGTAGAGATCCATTTCCTGGAGAGTTTAGGTGTAGGAGTTTAGTCATAATTACAACTTGTAACTTGTGGTAGAACTCCGACTTGTACCACGTGATCGCTGTACCACCTGACCAGATTAATTTGTCGTTGATAGTAGGCTTGTTTGAGATGCGCCTTGCCTCGCCTGAAATGTAGTCGAGAGTAGGCGGCTGCAGTGAGAGGAGGAGTGAAAAAAGCGCAGGCAAGCCGGACAGTTCTCTCTTCTCGCAGTGGATCTGACAGCTGTGAGATCAAAGATGGATATCGCGGGATTCACGCTCGTGCACAGTGTTGCTAATAAACTGGATGGAATTTAAGTTCTGTTGCTTTTATATGAAAATAAATATAATGAACAAGACACCCAAAGTAGCCTACTTATTTAATTCCATTCCAAATACATGTTTATTAGTCTTTTTTTCTTTAATACAGACATGTTTTTTATTTTATTTATTTTTTATAAAAAATACATTGCATAATCCATAGAGATCGCACTGTTAGATAGTTTGGGAATATTCACATATACATAAAACATGATATCAGAGTTTTAAAATCAAACATTTTAAAAGAGAACAATACATCACGGTTGTTTAAACCAATGAACATTAAGCTGTGTCGTCAGCAAGTCGTTTCCCATCATGCTTTTGATCAGCGCAGTCGGTGGAGAGCAACTGCGCTCGACTGCAGAATCCGACAGGTGTGCCTTGCGCTCGCGAGAGATTTTTGACATACGTCAGCATGACATCAGAGCAAGGCGGACCGCACTCGGACACATTTCTAACCGGCATGCATCTCGCGCTGATCACCGGTGATCGATTCTGCGCAGATTTTGCTCATCTCAAACAAGCCTACTGTTGCCATAAAAACAATCAATCATCTCCTAATTACGACATCCAACCCTAATCAAACACACCTGAACAAGCTAATCAAGGTCTTCAAGATTAGGCTATATTAGAAAGCTACAGGCAAGTGATTTTCATTAGGGTTGGAGTTACCCAGACCCCCAATTGGATCTTTAAAAACGCATTTTCAAAAAGTGTTTTAAACTCCTTTGATAGCGTTTGTTGTGGGACTCCGCTGATATTTTGATGCAGCAACAGGGGGTTTTTCTTTGTAGTTTTATTGTAGACTCACTAATTCAGTGCATCTTCCAGCAGAGCTGATTTTGAGATTGCAGGCTGAGAGGATGACAGCTCAAGTGTACTGCTCATTTAGTGCTGTTTTATTGTGTCTGTCTGCTTGTTTAAGCACAACAGATGCTGGAGTCCTAGGTGAGAAGTTCTTTTAGCTTCATTATGCAGCCAGAAGAAGTGCATAAATAAAGTGCCTTACAAAATTGGATTTCAGACACATCTGCTTACAAAAATACAGTAGGCTACAGACTTCAGAAGTTCATCTTTGTATGTTGGTTTAGTTTTAATAATAAGCATTTTATTTTATTTTTTTAATGAAATGCATGAGCCTACAATATAACATGGGGGGCTAATTATAACTGATAACTCTGCGTTTTACATATATAGTGGGTTTCTATATTTGTATTAAAAACTATTTTTTTATTCTCATGCCCACTCTCCCAAAAAAACAAAACACGAAAGCAATAGTTCGACTCGTTCATATCGTTCGTTCCCGGTAAAAATACTAGTATGCATGACGACACAATAAAAAAAAAATCACCATCAGTTGGAAAGAATATATTACTTTACTTACCTCGGTAGACATAACTGGTTTTGAAATAGCTGGTTCCTCTGCTCAGCTGGGTTGAAGGAATTTGGGGGCCCCAAGTGTAAACTCGCGCTAAATCGGCCCAAAGTCCGGCGTCCGACCAGCGCGGAAGGTTATCACATGTTACTGTCCTTTTCTCATGCGAAGTATTGGTTGGTTAAATTTGTAATATATTAATCATATATTTACTCGTTAATTCATCTGACTCCATAAATGAAAGGTTTTAATAATATTTGTGCCTCACTAAAAGTGAGCGAATGTTTGACTATTCCTTTTAACCATTAAATGAACAATGTCAAAAGCAGTTAGAATAATCACGTAACAATTTATTATGTCAGGTAAATGTATCATGCCAATTTCATAATCAATTCAAATAGGGATGCACCGATCCACATTTTTTTCACTTCCGATCCCGATACCTGAATTTGGATATCGGCCGATACCGATACTATTCCGATACCAGAGCTGTGTTTGCTTTAATATTATTATTATTATCATTTTTGTTTATTTTATATGATGCTGAAATAAACTTCTCTCAACAGGCAAGCCAAGTAATAATATGTTATGTACGTAGCCTATGTATGCATGTAACGTTATGTCCCAAAAGGCAACTTGAGGTACAGTGCCCTCCACAATTATTGAACCCCCTGGTAAATATGATCAAAATTGGCTGTAAAAAATAAATCTGCATCGATTATCCTTGTGATCTTTCATTCAAAAAATGTGAAAAATTCTAACCTTTCATTGAAGTAAAAGAATTGAAAGTGGGGGGAAATCACATTATGAAATAAATGTTTTTCTCCAAAACACGTTGGCCACAATTATTGAAACCCTTTTATTAAATACTTTTTGCAATCTCCTTTTGCCAAGATAACAGCTCTGAGTCTTCTTCTATAATGCCTGATGAGTTTGGAGAATAACTGACAAGAGATCAGAGACCATTCCTCCATACAGAATCTCTCCAGATCCTTCAGATTCCCAGATCCATGTTGGTGCTTCTCCTCTTCAGTTCAGCCCACTCATCAGGTCAGGGGACTGAGACGGTCATGGCAGAAGCTTCATTTTGTGCTCCACAACAAATTTTTGTTTTGATTTTGATGTTTGTTTTGGATCGTTGTCCTGATGGAAGATCCAACCACGGCATATTATAAGATTTCTAGCAGAAGGCGTCAGGTTTTGATTTTTTATCTGTTGATATTTGATAGAATCCACAATGCCATGTATCTGAACAAGAAGTCCAGGACCTCCAGCAGAAAAATATGCCCACAACATTAAAGATCCAATGGTATATTAAATTGTACACATGGGGTACTTTTTATCCTTGTGTTTAGTCCTTAATGGCACTCTCAGTCTTTGTGTTCACCAAACCCATCTAGTGTGTTTGCTGCCAAAAAGCTCTGTTTTAGTCTCATCTGACCACAGAACCCTGTGTTGTTTGAAGATCCAGTCGTGTCTGACAATTAAATTTGCTGGAATTTGTTTTTGGATGAGCGAGGAGGTTTTTTTTAAACCCTCCCAAACAACATGTGGGGATGTAGGGGTTGTTTGATAAATTTTTTTTTTAGGCTTTCTGACCCTAAGTCTCAACTAATCTCTGCAATTCTCCATCTGTGATCCTTGGAGAGTCTTTGGCCACTCAAACTTTCATACTCGCCGTGCATTAAGACAGTATAGACACACGTCCTTTTCCTGGCAGATTCATAACATCTTTAGTTGGTTATAACTTCTTAATTATTGCCCTGATGGTCAAAATGGGGATTTTCAATTCTTTAGCTATTGTCTTACAGCCACTTTCTAGTTTGTGATGCTCAACAATCTTTTGCTACGCATCAGAACTATATTATGTGGTTTTACTCATTGTGATGGATGATTAAGGGGATTTGGCCTTTGTGTTTCCTCATATTTAAACTTCTGTGAAACACGAAGTCATAGCTGGACAGTTTCATGTTCCTAGTCACCCTGGTGTACTAAAAAAGGTAAATATTAATGGGAATATACTTCAGAGATATTTTACTCGTAAAAAAATTCTAGGGGTTTCAATAATTGTGGCCAACGTGTTTTGGAGAAAAACATTTATTTCATAATGTGATTTCCCCCCACTTTCAATTCTTTTACTTCAATGAAAGGTTAGAATTTTGCACATTTTTTGAATGAAAGATCACAAGGATAATCGATGCAGATTTATTTTTTACAGCCAATTTTGATCATATTTACCAGGGGGTTCAATAATTGTGGAGGGCACTGTAAGTAAGTTATAAGGTCAGAAAAGGAAGTCAGAAAATCAGGAAATCCTGTTAACAGGAAAAATCCCATTCTGAAAACAAATATGCAACTGGGGTTTCAAATTGATTGTCATGTCAATATGTATTACATTCCCAAAATGTCAAATACTTGCGTCTTGAAATATAAGAAAAGTGCAAGTGTAAACATCTTACACACACACTATCTGAAGGGTGATCCTCGCTCCGATGCAGTAAATGCTCGATCAACATCAGCATCGTGCAAACAAACAAGCGGATTTTGCCTCAGACGCGCGTCGATTTCGCTTCAAACTTTTGATTTTTACGCACGTAAATTTTTCTCTGGACGCAAATGGATTCAAAATATTCACGCGTTTGGTGTGAACGCACAGTAACATGGTGCTTTTTTAAATGTTTGATTGCGTTCGTTGTGTTGTACGACGCGAGGGAGCTTCAAAGGACTCATTGCATCATTGCAAACATTGCATTTTGCTGTCTTGCTCTGCGGTGTTTCCAGTGTTAAGTATATCCACACAGCGGACGTTGTTGGCTAGCCGCAAACTGCGGAATGGATTTCCTGAGCGGGGGCGTGTCTCATAACTCTGTGTCTCATTGAGCCGCGCCTCCGTTCAGGAACTCCATTCCGCAGTTTGCAGACAGCTAACAGACTAGCCGGCGGGAATCACTTTTGGAGTCATTTCAGCAGACGTTAAAGCGAGCGCAGACATGACTCATGGATATCGGATATCTCCGCAGGTTGGATCGGGAAAATCCGATACGTGAATTACGCTGGTATCGGGTCCCGATACTGGATCGGATCGGCCCCATCCCTAAATTCAAAGATAATCGATACAAAACATCAAATTCTCCGGAATAAAGAAAATATGCAAACCCAACATTAAGAAATACATGAGGCTGAGAGATCTCGGTCTCTCAGCCTCACGGGCCATCTGAAGTACAGAAAAGGCCCCGATCTCCCTGCTGCAATTCCTTAAATAGACAAACCTTTTATCGGAAACATGTAACAATAGAAATTTGCATGCAGTGGTCGCATCTTCATGGGGGTGTGGGACCATTTGCTTGAGACCACCTTCCCTTGTAAGTCAGTTATCCATAAACTCTAAAAAACCGTATTACCTTTTATTTTATTTCAGGATGGATGGCGTGCTCAATTCCTTTTGAGTTTGATTTGGGTGCTCTTCGGTCCAAGGTAGAACATCTAAAGTGCAGTGTGGAGAAAAAATCTCTGGTTGCCGAGGCACTCCTTAGTTAAAATGTCTTTATTAAAGAAATGACATGTCCTAAACGGACAACTTTAAAACGCCCACGCGTAGCGGCATGGGGCCTTCTTCAGGGCATAATGAAGCAGATAGAAAACAGGTCTTATAATGACAGAGACACACAAGTAGAAGCTAACACACAGGTGCTAACAATCAATGTTGAAGATCTGCAGGTAATTGCTAGGACACGCCTCTCACATGGCTCTCAGCACCAAAGCTACAAGTCACAATAATTAACAAAAACACAGGCACCAAATAGCATGCATATATATTCATGCATATATTGCTAAGGCACACCTCTCACATGGTTCTCAGCACTAAAGCTGTTGGTCACAATAATAAACAAAAAACAAGCAACAGATAACATGCATAGTATACACTCATGCACATATTGCTAGAACACGCCCCTCACATGACTCTCAGCATTAAAACTGTTAGTCACAATGTAAGCAGGAAACACAAGCAACAGATAGCATACATATATTCATGTATACACATTCATGCATACATATACAATACACAAAACACAAAAAAAAAAAAAAAAAAAAAAAAAAAAAAGGTTAAGTAGGCACAGAAAAGAAAAATGTTACAAAATCACAAAAAAGGTCTATAATCTATCTCCTCATTTAATCCTGGATAGTCCATCGCTTTAAAGCTCCATATCCAAAAGGTTTCACGTTGCAATAACTGTTTTAAAATGTCACCTCCACGTATTGATTTTTTAATAATTTCAATGCCCTGAATTCTCAAAGATGATGGGTCACTATGGTGTATTTCTTTATAGTGTTTGGCCATAGGGTAATCATCGTTGTTGACTCGGATTGCGTATTTGTGTTCATAAAACCGCTCTTTTAGTTTTCTTTTAGTTCTGCCCACATAGAAACACCCACATGGGCATTGTAGCCGGTAGACCACATATTCAGAGTTACAGTTAATAAAACCATTAGTCTTAAATTCTCTCTGTGTTCTCAAATCACAAAAAGTTTTACTTTGGATGACACCCTCACAATGACTGCAAGATCCACATCTATAGGTCCCCCACAACCCTTTTTCTAGCCATGTTTTTTGTTTAGGACCTGGAAGATAACTTCTTACAAGTTTGTCCCTTATGGATGGTGCCTTCTTGAACACTGTCATAGGCGGCTCTGGAAAAACGTCTTTCAGAATAGGATCACTTTGAATTAACCCCCAGTTGGACTTAATTATTTGTTTCATTTCAGAGGCACTGCTACTATATTGGGTAACAAAGACAGGTCTAGAATTGTTTTTGACCATGTCTTTTCTCCTCTTTTTCTTCTTTAGTAGGTCAGAGCGTGTTGTGGAACGTGCTTTTATTATTGCTTTTTCTATTATCATTGGTGAGTAGCCCCTAGCCCTGAACCTTAATGACATATCTTGAGCCTGCATTTCGAAATCAGAATCATTGTTACAAATGCGTCTAAGACGCTGAAATTGTCCAAAAGGAATGTTATCTTTCAGGCTCCTTGGATGGAAGCTGTCAGCCCTCAATAAAGTGTTTCTATCTGTGCTTTTCCTATATATTGTTGTGTATAAGAGATTATTGTCATCTATGGAGATAGTCAAGTCCAAAAAATGTATAGATGTTTTTGAATGTTCAATTGAAAGTTTTATATTTGGGTTAGTTGTATTGATGTACTCATGAAACTGCAAAAGTTCTTCCTCATTTCCAGACCAAACAAAAAGGATATCATCAATAAAGCGTCCCCAAAATACCATCTTGTCACAGAATTTGTTATTGGATCGATTATATATGTATTGCTCTTCCCAGTGACCTAAAAATAAATTAGCATAATTAGGAGCAAAACATGCACCCATCGCTGTGCCCTTGAGCTGTCTAAAGAAATTGTCTTGGAAGAGGAACACATTATTGTTTAAAATCCATTCTGTGAGAGAAAGTAAAAAATGGTTAGGTGGTGACGTCTCCGACCTATGTATCAAATAGTATTGTAAGGCTAATAGGCCTTCCTGATGATTAATATTGGTATATAGGGAGGCTACATCTAGAGTCACCAAATAACAATCTTTAACATTTGTGATATTCATAAGTTTACATAGCACATCAGTAGTGTCTTCAATGAAAGAAGGAAGATTCCGCACTAGAGGTTTTATAAAAAAGTCCACAAATTGGGAGCAGGGCTCAGTCAAAGATCCATTGCCTGAGATAATGGGTCTACCCTCAGGTTGTTCTAAATTCTTATGGATCTTAGGCAACATGTAGAAACATGGCATTTGGGGATTCTCATTCATTAGAAAAACAAATTCATTGTCTGAGATCCATTTTTGGTCTCTACCATAGGATAAAATGTCCCTCAATTCGTTTTTCATTTTTACAATTGGATTTCTTTGCAATTGCTCATAATACATATTATTTCCTAATTGTCTTTGAGCTTCAACAATATATGAACATTTATCCATTACTACAACTGCACCTCCTTTGTCAGCAGGCTTTATTATTATCTGCTCATTCTTTGTTAGGGAATTCAGTGCATCTCTTTCGCGTTTTGAAAGGTTGTGTTTATATGCATGCTATTTGGTGCCTGTGATTTTGTTAATTATTGTGACTTGTAGCTTTGGTGCTGAGAGCCATGTGAGAGGCGTGTCCTAGCAATTACCTGCAGATCTTCAACATTGATTGTTAGCACCTGTGTGTTAGCTTCTACTTGTGTGTCTCTGTCATTATAAGACCTGTTTTCTATCTGCTTCATTATGCCCTGAAGAAGGCCCCATGCCGCTACGCGTGGGCATTTTAAAGTTGTCCGTTTAGGACATGTCATTTCTTTAATAAAGACATTTTAACTAAGGAGTGCCTCGGCTACCAGAGATTTTTTCTCCACACTGCACTTTAGATGTTCTACCTTGGACCGAAGAGCACCCAAATCAAACTCAAAAGGAATTGAGCACGCCATCCATCCTGAAACAAAACAGTACTTTTGTGGTCATTACAAGGTTGACCTTCGTTGGCTTGCTGCTCCACTCGAAGAAGTGAGTGTTCCTGTTTAATTTGTGATTACTGATTGTGTCACAAAACATGACTGATAAAAAGGCAAATTCCTTTTCATACTCCACTGAGGAGGGCAAACACATTGTGGTACCTGACTCCCTTCTGGTTGAAGTTTCTCCACATGAGGTAAAAGACCGGGACCATTTATATTTTGATTTGAAGAGACTATCTGAGAAAGACATTCGACTACATTGGCATACCATCACCTTGTCGGACTATTGGAGAGAAAAACGCATTCCAAGGGGGCTGCGCATCAAGAAATTTCCCTCTTTTGGTATAGAGGATGTTGCTTTCCGAGAGAAGTGGGAGGCCATCCTCAATAAATGCTCTCTTGATCTCATCTTGTTAATTATCGAG
Source organism: Rutilus rutilus (assembly GCA_021464565.1). Classification (NCBI taxonomy): domain Eukaryota; kingdom Metazoa; phylum Chordata; class Actinopteri; order Cypriniformes; family Leuciscidae; genus Rutilus; species Rutilus rutilus. The sequence continues at coordinate 32,681,196 of JAJAQA010000019.1, forward strand.
AAAACAAAAAAAGAAAGAGAACAAGTGCTGGAGAGAATATGTGAACTGAGAGAAGAAATATCAAAAGTTAAGGATGACATACAAACAACTCCATTTGAAGATAAATTGAAAGAAAGCTTGGAAAAATTTACTATGGAGTTGAAACAGTATAAGCTGAAAAAATTCAAGAGGGATGAGAGAGACTACAAAGATGGCAACGTTTACCAATGGAAAGAAACTACAAGACCACAACGTCGTCAACGATTTGTGTCCTTCAATTTAAGTACAAGTGGAGAGGAATCTGATGCCACACACATGTCCGAGGATTTTTTGGAGGACCAACCACACTCAACAGCTCGAGGTCGACAATCGACTTGGAAGGGAGGAAGAAGAAAAAAACCAGAAGAGGGAGAGGTCGATCAAGCTCTTCAAAAACCACGTTGGAATCTTCGGAACCAAAAGAAGAATGCACGGTAATTAACATCTCAAACACAACACAAGACTCTGTGAATGTGCTATCAAAAGGATTGACTTTTTCCCCTACAAGTGAAGCTAATGCATTTAAAACTAAGGTGGACCTTTTTAGGTTCTATAGAAACCTTCATTTGAAGGTATGGTACCATCAGTCGAATAAACTCTTGAATAGCACACCTGAATTGAACTTTGATACCACTCATGATGCTAAGAGACATTTTAAGCCTAAGTCAAATTTTATGCCTATGAGCTCTAATCCCACCTTGATTGCTTTTACTAAAAAGGTTTCTCATGACATAGACAATATGTTTGACAGAAGACAGAACAGAACAAAACACAACCTTTCAAAACGCGAAAGAGATGCACTGAATTCCCTAACAAAGAATGAGCAGATAATAATAAAGCCTGCTGACAAAGGAGGTGCAGTTGTAGTAATGGATAAATGTTCATATATTGTTGAAGCTCAAAGACAATTAGGAAATAATATGTATTATGAGCAATTGCAAAGAAATCCAATTGTAAAAATGAAAAACGAATTGAGGGACATTTTATCCTATGGTAGAGACCAAAAATGGATCTCAGACAATGAATTTGTTTTTCTAATGAATGAGAATCCCCAAATGCCATGTTTCTACATGTTGCCTAAGATCCATAAGAATTTAGAACAACCTGAGGGTAGACCCATTATCTCAGGCAATGGATCTTTGACTGAGCCCTGCTCCCAATTTGTGGACTTTTTTATAAAACCTCTAGTGCGGAATCTTCCTTCTTTCATTGAAGACACTACTGATGTGCTATGTAAACTTATGAATATCACAAATGTTAAAGATTGTTATTTGGTGACTCTAGATGTAGCCTCCCTATATACCAATATTAATCATCAGGAAGGCCTATTAGCCTTACAATACTATTTGATACATAGGTCGGAGACGTCACCACCTAACCATTTTTTACTTTCTCTCACAGAATGGATTTTAAACAATAATGTGTTCCTCTTCCAAGACAATTTCTTTAGACAGCTCAAGGGCACAGCGATGGGTGCATGTTTTGCTCCTAATTATGCTAATTTATTTTTAGGTCACTGGGAAGAGCAATACATATATAATCGATCCAATAACAAATTCTGTGACAAGATGGTATTTTGGGGACGCTTTATTGATGATATCCTTTTTGTTTGGTCTGGAAATGAGGAAGAACTTTTGCAGTTTCATGAGTACATCAATACAACTAACCCAAATATAAAACTTTCAATTGAACATTCAAAAACATCTATAAATTTTTTGGACTTGACTATCTCCATAGATGACAATAATCTCTTATACACAACAATATATAGGAAAAGCACAGATAGAAACACTTTATTGAGGGCTGACAGCTTCCATCCAAGGAGCCTGAAAGATAACATTCCTTTTGGACAATTTCAGCGTCTTAGACGCATTTGTAACAATGATTCTGATTTCGAAATGCAGGCTCAAGATATGTCATTAAGGTTCAGGGCTAGGGGCTACTCACCAATGATAATAGAAAAAGCAATAATAAAAGCACGTTCCACAACACGCTCTGACCTACTAAAGAAGAAAAAGAGGAGAAAAGACATGGTCAAAAACAATTCTAGACCTGTCTTTGTTACCCAATATAGTAGCAGTGCCTCTGAAATGAAACAAATAATTAAGTCCAACTGGGGGTTAATTCAAAGTGATCCTATTCTGAAAGACGTTTTTCCAGAGCCGCCTATGACAGTGTTCAAGAAGGCACCATCCATAAGGGACAAACTTGTAAGAAGTTATCTTCCAGGTCCTAAACAAAAAACATGGCTAGAAAAAGGGTTGTGGGGGACCTATAGATGTGGATCTTGCAGTCATTGTGAGGGTGTCATCCAAAGTAAAACTTTTTGTGATTTGAGAACACAGAGAGAATTTAAGACTAATGGTTTTATTAACTGTAACTCTGAATATGTGGTCTACCGGCTACAATGCCCATGTGGGTGTTTCTATGTGGGCAGAACTAAAAGAAAACTAAAAGAGCGGTTTTATGAACACAAATACGCAATCCGAGTCAACAACGATGATTACCCTATGGCCAAACACTATAAAGAAATACACCATAGTGACCCATCATCTTTGAGAATTCAGGGCATTGAAATTATTAAAAAATCAATACGTGGAGGTGACATTTTAAAACAGTTATTGCAACGTGAAACCTTTTGGATATGGAGCTTTAAAGCGATGGACTATCCAGGATTAAATGAGGAGATAGATTATAGACCTTTTTTGTGATTTTGTAACATTGTTCTTTTCTGTGCCTACTTAACCTTTTTTTTTTTTTTTTTTTTTTTTTTTTTTTGTGTTTTGTGTATTGTATATGTATGCATGAATGTGTATACATGAATATATGTATGCTATCTGTTGCTTGTGTTTCCTGCTTACATTGTGACTAACAGTTTTAATGCTGAGAGTCATGTGAGGGGCGTGTTCTAGCAATATGTGCATGAGTGTATACTATGCATGTTATCTGTTGCTTGTTTTTTGTTTATTATTGTGACCAACAGCTTTAGTGCTGAGAACCATGTGAGAGGTGTGCCTTAGCAATATATGCATGAATATATATGCATGCTATTTGGTGCCTGTGTTTTTGTTAATTATTGTGACTTGTAGCTTTGGTGCTGAGAGCCATGTGAGAGGCGTGTCCTAGCAATTACCTGCAGATCTTCAACATTGATTGTTAGCACCTGTGTGTTAGCTTCTACTTGTGTGTCTCTGTCATTATAAGACCTGTTTTCTATCTGCTTCATTATGCCCTGAAGAAGGCCCCATGCCGCTACGCGTGGGCATTTTAAAGTTGTCCGTTTAGGACATGTCATTTCTTTAATAAAGACATTTTAACTAAGGAGTGCCTCGGCTACCAGAGATTTTTTCTCCACACTGCACTTTACCTTTTATTTTATCTATCTGGATATGAGATATCTGTACCAGTCGCACTGTGACATTTTAAATGATACCAAACATAAAAATACTCTGTGATAATCATTCACATTAAACTATACATTTTCTTGGGTGATTTCAGGTCATCATCTGAGAATGCATTGGAGAGAGAGGGGTGAGGGGAGAGGGAAAAAAGATGTAGATTAGATGACTCGGGGGTGAGACTTTCGTATCGATGGTGCATGAGAGCCAGTTCAAATGCTAATCTCCAGAGAGGTCCTTTTGTTCTCTCAGGGCCTGGTCACCCCCAAATCAGACTGTCTGGAATTTCCTAATTTATCAATTCTTACACATGCAAAATGGACATGGAGGCCCCCCCAACCCCCCGCACGCACGCATGCAAAGCCTACAGGAACCATAGCATAGCCATACAGTTTAAGTTCACCCACACTTTATATAAATAAAAAATGTTTACAGTGCAAATACTGCTGTTGCATATAATGTGCATAAAATTTGAACATTTGCAACAATTGAACATTTGCAAAAAACACCACTGTACCATCAAATCAAATATACATTAAAAAAGTGCACAATAACTAAATCCAACATACTTTTAAAAAAGAAAAACACACACACATACATACACACTCACATTAACATTTTTCAGTTCTCACAAACATGTGCAAATTATCTAAAACTGCTGTTTGCGAGCCTTGTTTTCTGCAAAGGCAATCACAATGTCCTCCATGTCCAAAGACTGGCGAACATCACGCTCAGTTGACATAAGTGCCAGTCCTGTGAGCCTTTCTTGGCCCATGGTGGACCTCATGTAATTTTTTATCAGCTTCAAAGCTGAAAAGCTCCTCTCACCAGAGGCCACTGACACAGGGAGAGTCAGGAGTAGACGCAAAGCAATGCTCAAATTACTGTACAAATCCAGTAGCTTCTCACTGTATATGTAATTAAGCATGTCAAATGGGGAAGTGGCTACATGGTCTGGAAAAGTGTAGAGAGATGAATTGATCTCAAGTGCCAAGTCATCAGCATCAATGTCATGGAGGGTTTGTTCCAATTTTTTGCATCGTTCATGAAGCTTTCCATTCTTTATTGTCTGCTTCATGTTGTCCTTTGAGAACAGAAAGTCATAAAGGTCATAAACACCCTTCAATCTTGAAAACCAGTCACTTAGGCTTCTGAGGGCTGTGTCAACCATGGGCAGAAAGAAGTCCCTTCTGAAAGTCTCATCTGGAGTAGACTGAGTTTCCTCTGTACCTTCATATAGAGACTGTCTTTTCTTTTTACGCTGCCTTTTCTCAGGAAGGGTCATTTCCATATCCAGATTTTCTGCAATGTCTTTTGCATCAGTTTGACAGGAAGCAATCCCATTTTCCCTGAAGTCTTCAAGGTAGTCTTTTACTCCTTCTGTTTCTGATCTAAGTGTTTCCATGGAAACATTTGGACCTTGTAGCAGCTTGCTGACATGATTGATCTGGTACAAAACATTGTACCAGGTCATTGTGCAAAGCAGAAAAGACCAGGTCTTCAACTTACCATGTAAGCTTTTAGCAGTGGACACGGTCTCTGAGTCCCCCTTTCTCTATAGCAAACGTCTGGAGTGCAGACAATGCATCCAGGATCTCTGGTAACTGGTATCGCACCACCTTCACGCAGTCAATCCGAGCTTCCCATCTTGTTGTTGACAAAGGTTTTAAAGTGAGCTGCTTTACATGTTCCTTTAGAACTGCCCAGCGTTGCACAGAGGAACTGAATAAGTTATAGAGTCTTTGCAACACACAAAAGAAGGAGATGGACAGCACTGAGGACTTGGCAGCATCTGCCACAACCAGGTTAAGTGTATGACTGCTGCATGGAATGTAAAATGCTTTGCTGTTCAATTGCAAAATTCTTGCCTGAACACCCTGTTTATGGCCCATCATATTGCTGCCATTGTCATAAGACTGACCACGGCAGTCAGAAAGACTCAAGGCTGTGTTTCTGCAGGTGGTCAAGCAGGACTTCAGTCAGGCCCTTACCAGTTGTGTCTTCAACATCTAAAAATCCAAAGAAATGTTCTGCAATGGACACAGATGGTTCGCAATTGACAATTCTCAGAACAATGGAAAGCTGTTCCTTATGACTGACATCAGGAGTGCAATCCATAATAACAGAGTAATACTTTGCTCTGTGTACTCTTCTCACAATCTCTTCCAGTACCTTGTTTCCAATTAGTGCAATTATTTCATTTTGAATAGTTCCACTCAAGTAATGCACTCTTGTCTCTTGGTTTTGTATCCTTCTTATGTGTTCAGTCAAAACTGAATCGAACTGTGCCATCAGTTCAACTTGTGCCAGAAAATTCCCATTGTGTGGGTCATACAACTCACTTGTGGTCCCTCTTAAAGCCTGGTTGCGTTCTGCTAAGTGTCAAATTATGGCAATCACTCTCCTTATGACACCTTTCCAATACCCAGTCTCGATCCGCATCAAGTCTTGTTGTCTTTGATCTATGGTTGTATTGGTTTGCAGTCTCCTCTGCAGCTCATGCCAGTTTGTCATATTGTCACAATGCCCCTTTGAATATTCGTGTTCTTTTAAATGATGAGCTAGGTTCCTCCATGTACGGAAGCCACAGTTGCTTAAGGCATTGTCACGCTTCCCAACAGAACACTGAGTCTGTGCTCATGGAATATAACATCCATGATCGAAGAATTTTCTCCCCATTTTTCATGCTTCTCATGTAATTGTCATTTGTGAATCTTCGAGGTGGATTCTCAGAATTTTGGGGGAATACAATATTTGTGACTTGCACTGCGGTCCTTTTTTAACAATTTGAACGTGCACACTATCAGTCAGGATTGCTGGCCACTGCGCAGGGTCATCAGCTATAATTACAGTGCTTGTGGTACCTTGAGCTGTAGAGGTAACCTCAGTGTTGGGAAGTGGTGCAGACTCAATTTCTGTTCTGGATGCAGTGTCTTCCACTGTGAGAGATGCTATTGACGGTGTAGCTGGGGAGAAATTATGTTTTCATTAATATAATCCATCTGTTCAGGTACAGAATGCATCACTGAGTGTCTGACACCTAGAAATTTGACAGGCACTACTGTATATTAAAAATTCTGAAATGTCCATGGGCAAAAGTGAGTGGTGGTATTTACACAGTTTGGTGGGAATTCAATAGTGATTTGCACTCTTTTTTTTTCTAACAATATGACAGCACACACTTATCAGTTTAAACTCTGGGCTGTGCAGGATATCAGCTATAATTATAGAGCTTGTGGTACCTTGTGCTATAGAGGAAACATCAGCACTGAGAAGTGATGCATCTGTTGATGTTGAGGATGAAGTTGGTGTAGCTGGGGAAATAATAGGGAAAAAAAATCTGAAATTACCTGTGAAGTACGTTTTACCATTTCACTGTTAGCATATGGAAAGAGGTCACTATTAACAGCTCAGCTCAGTGAGAGTCTTCCTTATCCCGTTAAAAAACATTACAGTATGTAACCATATTCCGTCCGTTCGAAAAAAAAGTTGCACTAACTGTTCGTTACAAGCAACATTTGGTGTCAGGCAGGTAGCTAACATAAACATGTTTTTGCTAGCCTACCTGCTGCAAAATTACACCATTTGTACAAGACAAGTAGAGCTATTTTATCCAGTCAGTGTAATTTATCACTTACCACTATCTTGTTTTTTCTTATCCTCCTCTTCCTTTCTCTTCTTTCTTTTCTGGCTTCCTGAAGCATAATTCCGCTTCATGATGACTGCCGAGGAGGTTTTGTATTTTGCCGGCAGCAGAGATCACGTGGTTGGTTGGCTGCTGTCATCGACTACTGAGAGGGGCCCCCTTGAGGGGGATCCCGATAACAGTGTCATTGCACTTTACTGCATTGACTATCAAAGGGGCGCTCACACAGTGTCGTTGCATTTTATTCTTAACCAGTCGTTGTCTTGGGGCCCCAGGCCAGCTCGGCCAGTGTTCGTGGGTCTGATGGACCCGCTGCATTTTGGGGGTTTTAATTCAACACAATCAAACAATTTTATGTTAAGAATTGCAACCTTGTGCGGGAACGGCAGGTGTAGAAACACAAAACTCACTCTTGCACTCACACTTACACACAATCTCTCTCTCTCTCACACACACACACACACACACACACACTCACTTGGATATGTGGTTTACGGGGACTCTCCATTAGAGTGGTCCTTATTTTTAAAGTCTCCAATTGTCATGCTCTTAACCCTTCAAATTGTTCCTTTATATAAGAAAATACAGTATGCCAATTTGTATGGCAGTAACATAATAATTACTGGTAGCTCAATAGCTTTAAACTTTCTGAGATTTTGATGATTTTCGTAAAAACAGATCATTTGAATTGGTATTGTACCTGGCTAGTAAAATTCCAAAAGAATCTCCATAAAAACATCTAATGCACCATATATTCCTAAATATGTATTTTAGATACATATCTCAGTTTACTTATTGTAGAAACTAAATCCAAATTAATCCATCCATGACCCGGTTTAGCAGATTTACCTTTCCTGGTGGAATCAATACATATTTCTATTGATGATCACCTTGGTTATTGTTTGGGTTTAGAGCACATTTTTTGGTTAAAAAAATTACATTTCGTTCCTTGAAATTGACCCGGAACTTTGGCCGAATCAGATTATCGGGAGGCACAGGCAACCATACATGCAATGATCACGCCGAGAGAGGAGTGGCTCTGATTCAAGAATACAATGGCTATCTCACACACTCTGAAGAACAATTGCAGTTTCTCCTTCATGGGGTGGAAGATCACCGACGGATCTATCCAGACTGCAGAAAGTCAACACTGGCTGCAGAGCATCAGAAATGAGGGATTGTTGAAAACTTTGTGCTTTTTTGAGATTTTTGTCTTTGTTGTCATCTCAGTGTTGCTCTGATTTCAATAAAATGTAGCCTAGTTCATTTGCAACAACTTTTAATATTACTTGCATATCACAATAACGCCACACAGCTTAACATAGGCAATCTTCCACAAGATTGAACTACCTCTAGATATAATTTTTTTTGTTAACATTTTTGCATATTTCTAATTTTGAAGTTAAAAGGAACAGTTTAAGAGGTTAAGACACTAACATTTTGCACAAAAAAACTTGATAAGGACCACCCTACTCTCCATAGGCCTAATGGTTTTTCTAATGTACAAACTGTATAATCTATCCCCTTACACTAATCATCAAATATGAGACTAATTTAAGCTCTAAAAAGACAATAGTGTCATTATTCAGCTCAATTCAGTTCAGTCTTTATTCAGTTAAGCTCAATAACTGTAAAGTTCATTAGTTATGAAACATGCATGTGCACTATTGCTTATATTTTTAGTGGATTCAAATGAAATAAGATCCCATTACTCATAAATATTTTTAATTTGATTTATTCAAAAAAAATTAGTGATTTAAACTCAATGTGTCTACTCAGTTTTATTTGTCATCATGGTACCAAATAGATCTACTAAATAACTTTTATCTACATTTACTCAATTCATAAGGTAGATTTCATTGATTTCACAGCTTTAAATCCTAACTTACGTTTTTACAATCTTAACATCTTTAATATCCTCTATGTGAAACCAGAAGAGCAGCAATTAACCTGGCTTCAGATCTAGAATATTATCAGAAAATATTAAATCTCTGTGCGAAATCTGACTGTGGTTTTCCTCATCTTCTGTTTGTAGATCTCGTCAAACTGTTCATTTTGTGCCACTGTGAAGTGACATTTCCAGTCTCCGACTTTACCTTTTGAAACACAGATAACAAGAAGAGAAAAGCAAGTCAAAGGACAGAACTCAGAAAGAGATAATTCGACGATTCAGCGGTTTATTAACCTTTCCGCATGAAGGGTGAGATCTTGAAGTCCATGAAAGGTATTGCGACATGGTTGGTCGTGTTGTTCTGTTTCATGGCATCAAACTGAACACTTTTTGTTATTTTCTCTCTTTCTTCGACTGAGGTGGACAAACCCAAGAAGGAGCTCAAACGTTCCACCTCACGTCCAGTGTCCTGGAAAAGACCAGGAAAATACACACTTTAGACATATTTCTACACTTGATAAAAATGTCACTTTGTGAATTTAACTTACTTCAGCCAGATCCTCATAGAACAAGTACAGTAGGTTAGAATATGTCTGTTTTTTCTCCCACCATCCGCTGACATGATCATACCAAGGACCAAACACATCTGACGGGAAATTACTGATGTTAAAACAAAACCTCCAAGACAAAGTTCTTGATTGATAATATAGGGGTTGTAATTAAGAAATTAAATATATTTACTTTCTCAATTTGAAATCATGACATTAAAACGATAAATTGCACCTAATCTACTTACTTTTCCCTTTCATGAATTTCTGTATAAAGCTGTTCCAGTCTCCTGGTTCAGGCTGTGCCATGTTCATTCGATCAAAATGAAAATAAGAAACAGCATTGTCTTTTGCATTACGTGCTACATACACAACCTGGAATAAGTGAAAGAAAATAAATATTGTGACAATACAGGACTTATATGTTGTATTATGCAATACAATGCAGAGAGTTACAATTTCAATACATTCATTTCAGAACTACTTGTAAATTTTCAGAACTAAATGTAAATCTTTAAGTGAACGTATAACGCATCATACTTATAGTTTACTATTTATATTTTTTGCACTTTAAGTATACTACTGTTCCTATTTAGGTATTCATTTTTTATACTTGAAATATACCCTTAACTGCACTTTAACTAATTTTAAAAACATTTTATTCTATCTTCATGCATCCTTTTTTATCAACACTTATGTGGGTAAGTTAACAAAGAAAAAAAGTCAACACTTTAGACAAAAAGCTGAGATAATTGCATTTTTGTCAAAGACTTCGTCGGGATGGGATTCAGAACGATGATCAAACACTTGTGGTCCAGGAGCGATTTTTGGCTGAACCTGGCTGATATGCGGGTGGCCGATAAATATCCCAGGCTGGCCTCTTCGGCGACGCAGTGGAGAACTTCGCCAAACCGAGCAGCAAACATAAGCCCAAGCGACCCTTGGAGGGGCGACCCAAAGATGGAGGGGATAGCTCTTCGGGGAGGTGGTGACCGCACCACTCCCTCCCCCGGAGGAGGACTGGGTGGAAAATCCTATGTTCATTTTTTTTTTCTGTTCCGCGACTGGACCCACAGCCAGTGGTACCCAAAATGTAAAGAAAAGAGCAATTTCCTATATCTTTGGGTTCCAAAGACACAGTTGGCAGGGTGTGCGACACTATGCCTTGCCACCCTCGACCCCCTCTCTTATTGCCAGCGGGCAGCAGCATATGTCTCGAGGCCGCAGTAAAGAAGCCATCTCCCACACCCTCTGCCCAACCGTGGAACCAGGTAAGTGTTGCACCACACTCTCAGACCCCACTTCAGGCCACTATGCTGTCCAAGTCGGGTCCCTGCGTTCCACCTTGCTGCCCCACTGTGGGTTTGTCTGTGGTTTGTCTTTCCCTAGCCCATCTCGCTGGCTCATCCGCACCATCAGACTCGGCTATGCGGTATATGCATGTGCACGGCATCAGCGTTTTCACAGGTTTGCATTTTTGAAGTTTATATATACATTTTTTTTATTATATATATATATATATATATATATATATATATATATATATATATATATATATATTTATTTATTTATTATATTATATATATATATATATATATATATATATATATATATATATATATATACACAGTATATATATATATATATATATATATATATATATATATATATATATATATATATATATATTTTTTTTTTTTTTTTTTCAGGTTTGCACCTTGGAACCTATTTCAAGATATATTTGCATTCTCGAGCCACCAGGCACTGTTGTTGTGAGAATGAGCGGGCCGGAGCGCATTAAGGGTTTTCTGTTAAACAGTGTCGTGTTGGCGGCCCCTAAGTTAATAACTAATAGTCTTTTCAAGGGAAGTGAATCAATCAAAACTAGCTTTAGCTGGACAATAACTTTATTCTAGAGCTGCTGTAAAGCCAAAACAATCTCTGTTCCATTAATTTCCTATTATCACTGTAAAGCTGTTTTGAAACAATCTATATTGTTAAAAGCGCTATATAAATGAAGGTGACTTGACTATGCGATTCAGTTCGCCCGTCATCCCCCCAAGTTCAGGGGCATCCAGTTCAACTCTGTGCTGGTAGGCGATGCTCCTATCTTACGGGTGGAGATCGAAGTCCTACTGGCAAAGGACGCGACTGAGCCGGTCCCTCCAGCCGATATGAAGACAGGATTTTACAGCCCTTACTTCATTGTACCCAAGAAAGGAGGTGGGTCACGGCCAAATCTTGGACCTTAGAGTCTTGAATTGGGCCCTTCACAAGCTGTCGTTCAAAGCGCATCTTCGGGTACGTCCATCCCGGTGATTGGTTTGCATTGATTGACCTGAAGGACGCGATTTTTCATGTCTCGATTATCCCTCGACACCGTTCCTGGGGCATATGGCATCCGCAGCCGCAGTAACGCCGCTCGGATTGCTTCATATGAGGCCGCTTTAGCACTGGCTTTATGGCCGAGTCCCCAAGATGGACGTGGCAACACCACACACTCCGTGTGTCAATCACCCTGGCCCGCCAACAAAACTTGAGCCCGTGGTCGGAAATATCGTTTCTACGGGCAGGAGTGCCCCTAGAACAAGTGTCCAGGCATGCATCTCCATAGATGCCTCTTTCACCGGCTGGGTGGCCACATGCAACGGCATGCAGTTGCGGGGATCTGGACGGGCCCCCAACTGCATTGGCACATTAACTGCCTTGAGTTGTTAGTAGTACACGCTGGGCCGCCTCAAATCACCGCTACAAGGCAAGCACGTACTGGTCTGTACGGACAACACTGCGACCGTTGCGTACATCAACCGTCAGGGTGGTCTACTCTCCCGTCGCATGTGGCAACTCGCCCGCCATCTCCTTCTATGGAGTCAGAAGCATCTGAGGTCGCTTTGTGCAATTCACATCTCAGGCCCACTGAATTGTGCAGCCGACGAGCTCTCATGTCAGCCTGTGCTTCCGGGAGAGTGGCGACTCCATCCCCAGGCTGTCCAGCTGATATGGAGATGCTTCGGGACCGCACAGGTAGAAGTATTTGCCGCCCCGGACATGTCACATTTCCAGTTGTTTTATTCCCTGACCGAGGGGACACTCGGCACAGATACACTGGCACACAGCTGGCCCCTGGACATACACAAGTATGAGCCTTCTCGCACAGACACTGTGCAAAGTAAGGGAGGACGAGGCGCAGGTCTTGCTAGTTGCCCCATATTGGCCCAACTGGACCTAGTTCCCAGAACTCATGCTCCTCACGACAGCCACTCCCTGGCACATTCCCTATGAGGAAGGACCTGCTTTCCCAGAGATGGGGCACCCTATGGCACCCGTGCCCAGACTCCGGAAACTCCACGTCTGGTCTCTAGAAGGACACAGAGGACTTAAGTGAGGCGACTCTATACTTTGAAGTGGAACCTGTTCATCGAATGGTGTTCTTCTCACAGGAAAGATGCCCGATCAGAGTTGTGCTTTCCTTCCTGCAAGATGGTTTGGAGCGAAGGCTGTCTCCCTCAACCCTGAAAGTGTATTTTGCCGCTCTTGCCGCATATCACGATGCAGTTGATGGGAAATCTCTCAGTAAGCATGTGCTCTGTCCCGTCCGCGCTTTGTGCTTGTACGTGGACCGAATGCAGAGCTTTAGGACCTCAGACCAGCTCTTCGTCTGATTCAAAGGCCAGCAGAAGGGAAAGGCTGTCTCTAAGCAGAGGATGGCACACTGGATAGTGGATGCCATCGCTTTGGCGTACCAAACCCAAGGCTTGCCTTGCCCACTCGGGTTGAGAGCTCACTCCACCAGGGCTGTTGCCTCTTCCTGGGTGTTGGCACATCCGGTATCCTCCCGTGTACTCGCTTCCCATATCCAGTAAATACCAGAGACCTAGCTCAGTGTCGGCTTGCTGCGCCATTCCCCTCCTATGGACTGGTTACGTACGCTTATTTGCTCAAGTGAGTACCCGGTTTGGCAAACCCTTTTTGAGCGCCCAACGCCAGGCCTAACAGTCGTATGCACTTTCCCAGTGTTATTCAATAGTCTCACTGATTGGCAGTGATTGACACTCTCTGCGTAAGCCCTCTTCCATCTTCCGCCCCAAGTGTTGCCCGGGGATTATTAGGCTTACGTAGGGCACTGGAAGGGGCAGCAATGGTGGCATAACGTAAAGTCTCCGTTCTCTCCTTCAGGGAACGAGATACGTAACCAAGAAATTTTTTTTTATAAATCAGTATTTTCAAACATTTTAAGTTTATAAGACAGTATGTAAAACTATGTGAAAAAAGTATAGATTAAACACAACTACAAGATTATACTTCTAAGTATATCTCAATCAAAAGATAGGTAGAAGTAGGCCAAATATACTTAGACCTTTCTGTCAGTATAAGTCAAGTATAGTTTAGTGCAATTTTAAGTATATTTCTTAGAAATACATAAAGTATATTTCTGAGAAGTATATAAAAAAAAGTTGACTGAAAGTATCCTTTCTTATTTTTGGTTTAAAAGAAGTATTCTAATAGCACACTTGAATAAACTTTTTCTTTTTCGTAAGGGTTTTCAGAGAACTCAGGATTCAAATTAGTTGCTTGGAAATATTAGGGATTATTAGAAACCTCAAGATGTAAGCAAGCCTCTCATTGGTCACATGTATTGAAAAGGCAGTTTCAAAAGCTCATCTTTTAAATATAAATTATAAAACTATGAAGACAATATCCAAAGAGAATGTCAGATTTTGGCAGATATGATTACATTTATCATCTATTCTAGCAGTCAAAAGACTCGGAGTACTTTACCCTTGAGTTCTGCTCCCAGAAGGACTTTGGTACAAACTGAACAGGTAAGTGAGTTTTGATGAGACGAGGAGAGGTGGGAAGATTATCAGCCATTTCTTTCCCTGTAACTGATAATTATTTGTTGTTTAAAGTTTCACTATCATTGTGGTTATGCCAAAACCCATTTGAGGCTTTGGAACAATTTTTTATTTACATTCCAACAATGTAGGAATAGATGAATAGGTGATATGTTTAAATAATTTGGGCTACACTTTATTCCGATGGTCCACTTTAGACATGCACTATAACTTTGCAATGCACACTACCTCTCATTAGAGTATTAGTAGATTGTAGTATCAAAAAGTGTTAGCAGATATTAAGCAGACAGTCTACTAAAACTCTGACTGCTACTTGACATGTAGTTGCAAAGTTACTTACAGTTAGTAGAATGTCTAAAGTGAACCATTTAAAGTGTTACCAGGATTTGTAATGATATGAGTATATGGAGAGTTTGTCAAGCTGGATTTTTGGAAAATGGTGAAGATCTAACTTGGGGGCCAAGAGGCAAGGCATTAATGTAGGGTCGTATGTTACAAAAACAACCTTCTACAAGCTACATTAAGTCCAAAATACTAGAGTTCTTACAAGATCACGAAATTATGATCATATAACACCAACTTTATCATCTCTACACTGTTACCTTTCAAGTTCCGTATCAATTACAAAGTATTGCTACTGACCTGTAAGGCCCTAAAATGGTTTAGCTCCTGTGTTTTTAACTAATCTTCTATCGCCCTACAATCCATCATATTCTCTAAGATCAAAAACTCCGGACTTCTGGTTGTACCTAGGATATCTAAGTCCACTAAAAGAAGGGAAAGCGTTTTCACATTTGGCTCCTTAACTCTGGAATAGCCTTCCTGATAATGTTCGGGGCTCAGACTCACTCTCTAAGTTTAAATCTAGATTGAAGATGCATCTCTTTAGCCAAGCACCCATAATGCACCTCATAACCTTGCACTCCAGTTATGATCAAATGCTCTGCAGTAGACATGTAGCTTACCAATTCTAAATTTGGCAGCCTTGAAGGTTACATAAAAGCTATCCTAGGTTGTTGTCTGTAACATTTGTAAGTTTTGTTTCTATTCATTTTAAATTTTGTGAAGTTTTTTTTTAATTGTGAAGACTTTTAGCTCTGCCGTTGTCTGTCCTCCTTTTGTTTCTTGTTTCTCTTTCCTTTGTCCTGCCTTGATTTCTGCCAGGTATTGCATGGAGAACTATTGAGGACTATGACTGCCTTCCACCTTACTTTAAACACACATTTGTAAACTTCCCTAAGCCCTAACCATTTTGGAAGTCTGTTTTTACTTCATTTCTGCTGACATACCCTCAACCCATTGATTTTGATCAAGGGAGCAACTGTATTTTAGCTTTACCTTTATATATTCACCATGTCCCAAAATGCAAATGCTTGGCATCACATCAAATCATGCCTAACCTACCCTCAACTCACATAAAGATTGAACAATCTTTAAACAATCAAATACACTGATATGTATACATAACCTGCACCTGTAAACATCTAAAAATGTTTTAGTGTTTCCTAACTTCATGATTTTACATTTATTTTTTCATCAAATAATCAAATAATTTCATTAATGTTTAAAATGTAGCAATAAAATGACTGACGTCACTGAATTGTAAGTCTCTGACCTGTTGAAAACTCTGGAAAGGATGCTTCCAGGCATGGGATTCTGATATAGATGGGCTTGGAAGTCTGACACTCTAGATCATCATTACCAAAATACAGAAGGTCCAGTATATAAGAAACCCATGTGGTACCTAGCATTAAAATGGAAAAGGAGTTTTAAAGGTTAGTTTGGAAAGACAATACATGATCATGTCTATAGTGTTATCTAATGGTTAAGTTAACAGTAAGCTATTAAGAGTCAAGTCAGCATGCTAGCCAAATTAAATTAAAGAAAAACTTCATGCATTAGTCTCACCTGCTTTGGGATAAGTGGCGATGAGAATGTCATCAGGTCTTGCTTGAAAGTTTTGCAACTTTTCCCAGTTGTCAGTGAAAAAGTGAGTCATAGAAATACCCTCAAAATCAAACATCTCTGGTCGACTCTGCATTTTCGGCTGCAAAATAGAATTTTTTTTAGTTTAATGCTACAGTTTTACTGCACTGACTGAGCAATCATTAGAGATTCATCACTGGCAATTTAAAAACAATTTAAAATCCTGTTCACACTCACAGCAAGATTTCAGATACATATGCACTACCAGTAGAGTATGTTTATTTCATCTACTGTATTCACTTTTAGGAATATATTTTTATTTATTTAATGCAATACATATAATTTTTTATATTGGTAAGGGATACTGATAAGCCATGATAATTAGATAAATTAGCAAATTAGTGTGTGTCTACAGTGGTCTACTCTGTTACAGTGCACCTGCTATTGTGTATCAAGCCCTCATAATTATTCTTTTTAAAACTACAATATGCTAATGTATATGAATTCTAATTTATAACTTGCCAATTCTTGTTCCAAAATGTTCACATCTTTGTATTAAACAGACAATTTCGTTTTTATACTATCATAAAATACTTCAAAGAGAATTATTCATACTCACTGACCATTATGGGGAAAAAATGTTTTAATTTTCTTAAGTCTTAATCCTGTCTTGTCTTCCACTCTCCTAGAATGTTTCTGACAGCTTTCTTCTGTTCCTCAAAATGCAAACAGGACTTCTACTCAATGCTACTTAGCACTGTCATTGATATTCTCTTGAGTTTATCCCCACCCTTTTCTCTGTGCTTTGCACTCAGCCTTAAAAAAAACGTTACACATGGTCAAACTGCCCTCCCCAAAGGAAAGAAACGTCCCTGAGAAGAAAAAAAAAACCTAGTAATGTTACATGTGTCTTCTTTAGCATTCCAGAAGAGATTTCAACATTGCCTCAAACCCTGTTTGGTCATTTTGTTTTGTATTTTTTAACTAACTGTGGTTTGTCAGCGTGTCACTTTGTCTTTACTTAGGGAACATCTTGTATGCTGTGGTAACTGTGTTCCTCTGACAGGGATGTCTAATCCTGCTGCTGGTGGGTCAATGTCCTGCAGAGTTTAGCTCCAACCTGCTAAAACACACTTGCCTGGAGGTTTCTAGCCAAGTTGCTTGAAGGTTAACCTGCAAGGTTAGTAAAAAAAACAAAGTATATTGCACTGGTACACAGGTAAGGGAATCTGAAGCCTTTTTTATGTATTTATTTATTTTATTTTATTGGATATCAATTGAGGAGTGGCTTCAGTATGCTGAATAAACATCTCGGTTACAACTGTAAGCCTGGTTCCCTGAGAAGGGAATGAGATGCTGCATCTGAGGATGGCACTATATGGGTGTCCAACCTCTGTCCACTGTACTGTAAAGTTTAGCTCCAACTTGCCTCATCACACCTGTTTGGATGTTTCTAGTATACCTAGTTAGACCTTGATTGTCTGGTTCAGGTGTGTATAATTGGGGATGCAGCTGAACTTTGCAGGACAGTGGCCCTCCAGGAGCAGGGTTGAACAATGCTGCGTGTGAAGCATGTGTTCAACAAACTCCCATAAATGTTATGGGTACAACATCACCCCATGACATATGACGGCATACAGCGTAAGCTATGAAGGAGACCTGGAACACAACTGATTAGCTGAAGTTGCTCACAGACATGCCGAAGGTATGGTTAGGCGATGCAGCCTCTCATTCCCTTCTCAGGAAACCAGGGTTACAGTTGTTACCGAGATTATTCCCTTTTAAGGGGATTCCTTTTCTAAATCCTAATGTGAATCCCTCGGAGCACAGTTTAAAACATAAAAACTTGAGACCCTGGTCTAGAGTCTAAATCCAGCTATAGAATCAGATGAATGTGTGCGGAGAGGACCAGCCCGCCACAGCACACACCTCTTGGAGAAAAACTCCTGACAGTCAAACCTTAGTTGCTGCCATACTTCTAGAGTGGATCTTTACAACCAGAGGCTAAGAAAGATCAGATGCCTCTTATGCCACAGAGAAAGCCTCAACATTTGCTTATTCTTTGCTTGGAAGCCGAGGAACACCACTTGGGTAAACCAAAGCATACCAGCAATTGCTCAGGCTTCTGCCAATGAGAAGACCGGTGGATGTGACACTCAAGAGCCCTCACTGGACAAAACGAGTTTAGTGTCTAGTGCCAACAGGAGAGAAGGATAAAAGACCTGCAAGATTTCTGATTGTGCAATGTTAGTTGGAACTTTCAGCACATAGCCCGCCCTTACTAAAAAGTAGTTTATTCAAGTGTTCTATTAGTATACTTCTTTTAGACTAAAAATAATAAAGTATACTTTCAGTCTACAATTTATATACTTCTCAAAAATATACTTTATGTACTTCTCAGAAATATACTTAAATTACACTTAAGTGTACTTGACTTGTACTGAGAGAAAACTCCAAGTATATTTGGCCTGTACTTGTACTCAATCTTTTGATCGAGATATACTTAAAGTATAATTAAGTATTCAAAGTATACTTGGCTTGTAGTTGTGTTAACTCTGTTGATCAAGTAGCCTGTTAAATATACTTTTTTTACATAGGTTTTCATATACAGTCTTATGAAGCTTACATTGTTTGAAAATGTTGATTAGGATATTGATATAAAACAGATATGTTTCTAATTCTGCGTATCTGAATTTTTGTGTAGGCTAGTCCACTGGTAGTGTATAAGAATTTACTTTAATTCTACTTTACTCTTTCCCCACCATTGACTGAATTTTCCAGCTATCCATGTTTTCACTGGTATACGGTAGGGGGCGCTATGACACATCTTCTAGTGCAGAATCTCCGGATCAAAACGCAGGAGAAGAAGCTGAAACAAGTGATAGAAGATTGCTCACTCAAATGTAAAATAACGTGATCATCATACATTAAACAGCGTGTAAATCAAAACTGCTTAACGTTGTACCAAAGTTAAATGAAGCATAACCCATGATGAGAAAACGACTGTGAAGCTTTGGGGGAGGTGGACTCGATCTACTCCATCTGTGTTTTGATCATCGTTCTGAGTCTGATCAAGGCGTCTTTGACAAAAATGTGATTTTCTCAACTTTTTTGTTTATTAAATGTCCTCAGATCCTTCTTCTCCTGATAAGGGTTTGGGGCGAGAGTGCTGTCTCGACCCTCAGTCTCTCGGAGGGGAACCTCGGTAAGGCAATACTCTCCTTTTGTTGGCACCCTGGCAGCAGCTCCTGGCTCTGGTAAGGGACGAACCTATGGAATGCCACTGCTTGCTTTTTGGCCACCTGGATCCTCTCAACGACAGTGTTCAAAAGGAAGGACTTGACTTTTTAATACTTTAATTCTAGATAGGTTCAGCCAAACATGTCTCTCCGTGGCCACCAGTGCTGTCATGGATGGCAAAGGATGTCTCCTTGGTATAGTCCTAAAATGGTTCAGGTCATACTTAGGAGGGAGAGGTTATTATGTGAGTATAGGAGACCACCAAAGATATTGTTCTGTAGGGCTTGATGGGCAATGTCCGGGGCCTTAAGGGACAAAGCATCCTCAGGGGTGAGATTGCTCGCAAGCGTCTCTTCAACCCTGGGCATTGCCCAATTCCCGTGCTAATTCAGCCCCATGATCAAAGACTAGTTAGAGACCACAGGACTCAAGACACTAGCAGAAAACGGCCTATTCCAGGACCTTGACAGCTTGCAGGAACTGCTAAAAATGTCCTTTTATTGATGTTTTTAATTCATTTATTTAAAAATTTCTAGTTATGAATCTTATTATTCTTTTCTTTATGAATTCTAGATTCAATTTATGCCTTGTCTTATGATTTTCCCTGTACATTTTGTTCATTGCTTTGCAGTTATTTTCCTTCAGACACGCATGATGTGCCATGGTATCAGAGTACGTCCGTTTTCACCTCTGCAGACATGAGATGATGCAAGATCTACTATATTACAAGAACATTGTGAGCTAAACAGATCTGCTAGGTACATCTTGTCTTGAGTGCATCCTTAAATGATTGCAAAATAAGTACCAAGAATTTTAATAAGTGCTTTCCCTAATTCCTTCCTGTTACATAAACAGAGCATATACAATTTATAGTTTCAGTCTGTCTCTTTTTACTCTACAAATATCTTCCCAGATAGAAAGCCAGGCAATCATTGAAACAATGCTGATGCGTCAACGCTGAATGCATTGAATTAACATTACAAAGTGATGTTGGTTCAATTTCACTTTGGTACCCGCAATTAATGTTGAAACAATGGTGAGATTTCAACAAAAAAATCAATGATAATATAATTTAATCAACATTATGGAGTGACAGTGGTTCGATATCACTTTTGCACCCACAATTAATGTTAAAACAATGGTGAGATTTGAACCAAAAAATAATAAAATCAATGGTAATGCCATTGAATCTGCATTGTACTATGATTGATTCAACATCACTGCTGTTGAATCAACATTGAAACGATCAAAAATAATCAGTGGTAATATTGTTGAGTCAACTTTACACTATGATTGCATCACCGATGCTGAATCAATATTGAAATTAACTAAAATAATCAGTGGTAATATCATTTGATCAATGTGATGTGGTTTCTAAATTACCTTTGTCAAAACATTGAAAATACAACTGAAAAGGAGTCACCATAAAACAATGTTGCCATCTGATGTACCAAGTAAATGTTGAAATATTGTTATATATGTTGAATATTATTGATCTGCCTGCATTGACACCATTATATGAGAACTGATCTGAGCTGGACTATGACATCACGGTTTTCTCCAGAGGGGTTATATATATAAATTAACTAAATTAATAATGTTTTACAACAAAAATGAACCATCACTGAATTTACTAAAGCTGGACTATAATGCTGTTTTCTTCTAGAAACAAACTATGTTGCATTATTTTCCTGTTATCTCTGTAAAGTTGCTTTGAAACAATCTGTTTTGTAAAAAGCGCTATAAATAAAGGTGACTTGATTTGATTCTCTCTACCCGTTGCTCTGGTCTTCAAGAGCCGCTTGCACCCCCTGCTGGTGAGCTCGACTAACAGCTGAATCTATTGCTATTCCTGCAGTTCCCAGATGTGAAGTTTTGAATTTTGAAAAGCGAAATAAAGTTTGCCTGTCGAATATTATAGGTTGTATTTTTAAACAGAATTATTTTGGAGGTGAAATCTGAATATGGATTATTGAATTTTTAATAATGAAAATGTGTGTGAAATGTTTTGAATTGAAATATTCACAGTTTAAATATTCAACCATGTTGAATTTCAGCCCCCAAAAAATGCAAGCACGGTTATTGCAATGCATTTATATATATATATATATATATATATATATATATATATATAGTGCAATGCATAAGTGAATACACCCATGCTAAAGTTGACTAAAAAGAGGAATAAAAAATCATATTTTGGAAATTGAACTTAAAGGTATAGCGGAGGATCTTTCCGAATTTTAGATAAGAACCGCCCTCTCCACTTTTTGAAAAAATGCACATGCGCAACACTCTACCTGCTCCCGAGAGGGAACGCCTATTAAACGTGTGCGAGGTTCTCCTCGTGCACGCTCTGTTTACAAGTTGCTGTCGGCATCGCTCATACAAGATTACTTTCCAAAAGAAGATTTGCACTTTTTCTCCAAATAGCATGCCAAACTTTACCTGTCGAGTAGAAACTTCGCGACTGAGGCATCAGTGGGAAGCCCAACCTGTGTTTTCAGCGCACGCCATCGTGTAAAACAATCTCTCAAAAACACTCTGATCTTGTTTCTCTCTTCTGAGGCCTTTCTCTTCTTCTCATACAGTTCGTACAAACTTTTTCTCTTGCGACCCTCAGACATTTTCAAAGGACCCGGTGAAACGGCGAGCTTCAATGAATGGCTTAGCTCTAGCTCACCACACATAAACACCTGAAAGTGCGCATGCGCAGAAAACGAAAACTAAGGGACGAGCACGTACGACGGCCTTACGTAAACATATCACCAGAATGATTGACACAGGTGGACCAATAGTTTACACTACCCACCCGGAAAAAGAAAATCCTCCGCTATACCTTTAATGCCTTAATTTAAAAAATTTAAATTAAAGCGTTGGGTGCTCGAGCACCTGCCCCTTTGCCCCTTGGTGCCCAAACTGCCCTTTTGTCAAGGCAAAATTTCCTCTCCTTTTTTTGTAATTAAAGGCCCTTTTGTGGATGCCTGCCCAACCTAACTATTAGTAAAATTAATAAATAATAATTTAGCCGTAAATGAAATGATCCACATGATGACCTTTCACCTGACGAACTCATCCGGAACGATTCCTCACGCTGCACGCACATTCTTTAATTTCTCGCGGCTACGCGCACTACCAGAAGATATCTTAAAATCTGCGGCTGCTGGTAAGTGGCGTTTCATTTTCAGCGAAGTGATTTTGATGTTTGTTTACTTATTATTATTATTTTACAAGGACGACGTGAAGAGAGCATGCAGAGATGTTGTTTATATTGCAGTGTGTAGGCTGTAGAAGTAACTGTTTTCCTGAATGCCATCAAGAAAACCGAGACTGATTTCATAACAGGTCAATAAACAAATAGTTAAAATTAAGTCACTTACATTTTAGACGCAATGACTGTTTTTGTTCTGTTTCAGCAGCGAAAATAGTTCCAAACAAATATCACCGCACAACCATCGCGCATCTCACAGCAACACTTGTTGCATTACTGAATGATTCAGCTTTTTGAACGAATCGGTTGAGTCAAAGATTCAATTACCCATTCACAAACTGCCTCATTCTGAATAAATCAGCCGATTGAACGAATCGTTTGAATGAATGAATCAATGACTCGCTCATTAAAACGGTCGCCTGCCGCCTCCTACTGGCGGTTTAGTTTCATAAAGTATCATCTTTTCAACATTCCTTATTTTTGTATATTCAAAAATATTTAAAATAATCTAATTTAATACAGTTATAATTTTTCAATGTAAATTATTTAATGTGATTGGTAACTATAATATAATAACTATAATATATTGATCAAATTTAAGAATTTGAAATGAAAGTTGGAGCATACATTTAATAAAATTAGGGGAAAGATGCCCTTTATAAAAGATACAAAAAATTAGAGATTTCAAACAGTGATGTAATGAAACATTGACAATTTAAGTTTGAAGGGAGAAAAGCCTCTGTTTAGGCTATTAAGGAAATGTAATTTTGCCAAAAGAAGAACTTTTATTTTATATAAATGTTCATTTTAAATCAGCCTACTTCAGTGTGATATGTGACCATATTATCATGCTTAACACTGAGAATTTGAATAATTGTAATGTGATGATCAGATGCAGATATCTAAATCAAAGAATATGGGCGGTTTGCGGGTGGATTATTTATTTTTAACAGTGGATTCGGGCAGATTCGGGTGACTCAAAGTGCACCAGATTAAAAAATGTATCTTTAAAATGTACAAAATTTTCTTACGGTGGGGGGGCATGCCCCGGACCCCCCTAGAGGTACCAAGCTCCACCCACAAAAATGATGTGGGAAACACATTAGGCTATATGATGATCTACAAAGAAATACACCTTTTATTATCTTATTATTAAAATACATTATTAGGATTTTACCACCTCTGCCTCATTTTAAGCCAGGAAAAACACAGCCCCATTTAAAGCCTTGTTCCATGTGCCCCCCTTTTATACTTTGAGCACCTGCCCCTCCAGAGGTCTCTGCACGGCCCTGCCCCACATCATCACATAGCCTTCACCATACCTAGAGATTGGCATGGGGTACTTTCCATAAGATCATCTCTCAATGCAAATCAAACTAGCTTTTAGGCTAACTGAAATAAAACCATGCCAATCTCTAGGTATGGTGAAGGCTATGTGATGATGTGGGGCTATTTTAATTCCAAAGGCCAAGGGAACTTTATCAGGATGCATAGTATCCTAAAAAAAATTTTAATACTTAAAAATAAAAATCTGCCTGCCTCTATGGGAATTTAACATAGGGGTGTACTCACTTATGCACCATGTATTTTAAGGAAGAACATTTATTTATTTACGATACATTATTCATTCACAAAGAAAATTGGTGTCCTTAAAGGTTGGATTTTTCCTAATTTTTTAAATGAAGGCATTAAGTTCAATTTCCAAAATATGATTTTTTTATTCCTCTTTTTAGTCAACTTTAGCATGGGTGTATTCACTTATGCATTGCACTGTATATAGTGCAATTCAATAAGCTTTTTTGTTTAAAAAATGTTGGCAGAATTTTACTTCAGTAGAGCTATCGATGGTTTTATATCCTTATTGTAACAAATGCTATGGTTAGACAATAACAAGAACTATGTTTTTCAGAAAGCCAAGTACAACTTAGAATCAAGAGTGTTAAAGGGCACCTATTATGGAATTTTGAAATTTACCTTTCATGTAGTGTGTAACATAGATCTAAGTGAACAAAAACATCCTGCAAAGTTTGAAATATGAAAGTGCACCATATATAAAGTTATTGTCTTTCAAAAGTAAGAGTCGACTCTGAGTCATTTTTATGAATCGTTAGAAGACCGAAGCTTTTTCTCTGACTAGATGACGTCAACTTGTCAAGTTATTTGAATACGATACGCCCACTTATTGCGCTCCAAGGCCAGGGAAAACTTGAAAACAATGTTGAAAACATCACGGCGACGAGACGCTGTGTTCTGAAGCATTTGAAGACTATCAGTGGCTACAATTCATATATGCAACTATACCACAGAAGTATAGTCCGAGCCTTGTGCTTTGTTCGCGCCATTTTGAAGACGATTGCTTTACCAACTTAAATGCAATCAAACTTGGATTCGCGAGCCGGCTGATATTGAAGGAAGGTTCAGTTCTAAGTGTATTTGCATCAGCTTCCTCCTCCGTATCACAACCTGTAAGTGTTATTAATAAGTGTTGCTTTTATGTTTTATGTAGCATGCTTAATAATTATTTGGTTTGTTGTGTAAGCACCGTTTAGCTTCTACTGTAGGTCTTCAATGACAATTGTATTGAGATATGTGAAGTGTTTGTCGTTGTTTTCGGAGTTGTCTTAAAGAATAGAGTAATACCTCGTAACTGCATTTTTTTTTTTTGTAAAAACGTTATGTTTATGCCTCGGGCTAACGCAAACAAAGACTGATTGTGCTTTTACAATATGAACTCTGGGCTATGCTCGCTAACATAACATTAAATTCCTTATCTCATTTTAAATGTTTTACTACAAACTACAAAGCAGTGGACTATAATCATTATTATAACACAATTTAATTGATAAAAGCATCATTGTACTCCGTGTTAAACAATAAGTATTATCTCTGTAAACACTGCTAACATCATCGGACCAATCACCGCAGATAGCGTCACGTAAAGGCGGGGTTTTGAAAAGTGATTCACTAAACGAATCATTTGAGAATCGCGGTCAAAACAGGTAAAAATAAATGCATATTATATAATATATAATATTTAAATAAGTCTTTTTTGTCATTGCATGCATGCAAAACTGTTGTTGGGGACTTCTAAAACAATATTAGGAACATTTTAAATGCCATAATAGGTGCTCTTTAAAGTTTGGACCTTCTTGAATCATTGACTAAACAATTGGTTTTCCCCATGTGTAAAATGTGTTCTGCTAATAATGATAGATAGAAAAAAATCTGGCTTTCAGATATTCCAATTAACATTTTCAGTATAAGAACATTTTAATAGTTCCCATGGCACTTTGATATTGAGAAAATTCTGTCTGATAAGGTTTTAGGTCCATAAAATATAATGGCCTACATCATATCAATGTTACAAGTGACTATTCACTAGGTTATTACTTTATTGCAGTTATGTTATCAATGCTGGTGTGGATGATACCACAAAATACTATTTTGTAAAAATAATAATAATAATAAATAAACAAATAAACGCATAAATAAACCTCATGAGGGTGTGTGCACGAATAGTCGAATATTGGCTCTGTAATTATTATTCGAAAAAGAAAAATACTAAATGTAAATGCAGTGAATCCATGATAAATCCCAAACACTAACTCGCAGTTATAGTTAAATGCACTGGGTGGCGCTGTAAGTGTATTGTATTTGATCACATAATGTCGTCGTCGTCTGCCTTGCGAAGTTTGGAATTAATTAGATGAAAACAATCTTACTAAATTATCATACAAAATTTAATTACTTTTGATCAAATGAAGTAATGAAACCGAGTTATAATATCACCACCACAATGAGAAATCACATGAAATCCAAACACCATTGAATGCAAGGGCAGTTGCCGAGTGAGCAGAGATGATATCTTATCAGATAGCAAAATTATTTTGAGACATAGGCTTCCTTTAAGTTTCGTTGGGAGAGTCGGGTTCAAGAACAGAAGACACAAAGTGCTGTTAGAAACTTAACTTAGCACACTTGTGTCCAGTGTCCCTGCAGTGTCTCTGTCAGCGCAGCGTGTTTTCTCACCCGAGCAATTGAAATCAACTAACTAGTCACGACTGTTTCCCGAAACCATAGTGTCGCAAATTGGTCGTTCAACTACGTTGGTTAATGATGTCATGCAGTGGTGGAGAAATGACTACTTTTAATTAGTCTGATTGAGATCTAATTAATAAAAATAGTTTTGCTACAAATTACGGGCATGACATCTGAGGACTATTTCTCATTTTTCTCAGTTATTTTGCTCTATTTCCAGATTCAATCAGGCTCGTTCTTAGTCTACGAGAGCATGTTCACACATGTGCACTCTTCAAAAACAGTGCTTTAAATCTCTCGACAAACTAAAAGAAGTAAATCACATTTATATGTATTCTAAATAAAAGATATAGATTGTACTGAATGTCAGTTTGCTTATTTTGCACAAGATAAGGATTTATTGAGTCCCCATGTCTTGCAAACAAGAAACTCTGCTTCTAACCACAGGTCGAGAGCAGTCGTTCCAAACTTACAACTTTGAGATGCTGTTTGCGAATGTTCGTTGGAACGATGGTTTCGGGAAACAACTCGTTGAACTGCTGATAACGATGGAACTTGCGACCATAGTTGACTAACTACCCAGGTCGGTACTCAGAGTGTGCGCCTGGAGAAGAACTCTCACTCAAAAGTACGAGAAGGAGAGGCAGGGGTCGGTTGAGGTGATGTCTGTAGGGAGAGCAGTAGGGGAGGTGTGTCAATGTGATAGTTACCCACCAACATTATCATGTTCACGAGGTGAGAAAACGTCTTGGTTATTAATGTAACCATCGCTCCCTGAAGGAGGGAATGGGAGACGTAACGTCAATGTGACGACAATTGGGATCACTTCAGGGAGCCCTATCAACTTCGAGTGTCTACAGAACAAGCCAATGAACATTGGCGTGCGTCACTTTGTGTTCTGTCCACATATAAGGTCAGATCGTGAACGGGACAGAGAAATGCCAGTACTGCCTCCTCCGAAGGGACACCTCTTGATGAAGGCTAATGCAACCAGGAGTACTGTTTTATAGGACAGAATTTTTAATTCAGCTCTTTGCAAAGGCTCAAAGGCTGGACTCTGAAGTGCCGAAAGGACCAGAGATAAGTCCCAAGAGGGTATAGAGAGAGGGTGAGGCAGATTTAGTCTCCTCGCCCCCCTCAGGAACCTGACGATCAGGTCGTGCTTTCCCAGCGACTTACCTTCAACTGCATCGTGATGTGCGGTGATAGCAGCGACATTCACTTTAAGGGTGGAGGGAGACAGCCTTCGCTCCAACACATCTTGCAGGAAGGAAAGCACGGCTCTGACCGAGCAAGATCTGGGGTTCTCTAGGTGAGAGGAACACCATTCAACAAACAAGTTCCACTTCAACGCATAGAGGCGCCTCGTAGAGGGGGCTCTAGCGGAAGTGATGGTGTAAACTACCGCCTGGGGTAGGTCACCTAGAACCTCTGCGTCCCATCCAGGGACCAGACATGGAGTTTCCAGAGGTCTGGACGTGGGTGCCCCATCTCTGAAATGGGCCAGGGAGGGGCTGTTGCGAGGAGCACTAGTTCCGGGAACCAGGTCCGGTTGGGCAAATATGGCGCAACAAGCAAGACTTGCTTCTGACTTTGCACAGTGTACCAGAGCATCTAAGCCGAGGGTCCCCTCGGTCAGGGAGTAAAACAGCTGGCAGTGCAACGTGTCCGGGGCGGTAAACAGATCTACCTGTGCAGTCCCAAAGTGCCTCCAAATCAGCTGGACCACCTGGGGGTGGAGTCGCCATTCTGCCGGTAGCACCTGCTGCCGTGAGAGCTTGTCGTCAGCACGGTTGAGCAGGCCCGGAATATAAACGGCAAGAAGCGACCTCAGATGCTTCTGACTCCAAAGGAGGAGATGGCGGGCAACTTGTGACATGCGGCAGGAGCGTATACCACCCTGACGGTTGATGTACGCAACGGTTGCAGTGCTGTCCTTACGGACCAGTACATGCTTGCCTAGTAACGGTGTTTTGAAGCAGCCCAGTGTAAAATGTACTGCTAACAACTCAAGGCAGGTGATGTTCCAATGCAGTTTAGGCCCTGTCCACAGACCTGTCATGTTGATCGAGTCCAACTCCATACTGAGAAAAGAGATCCTCTGCCCGGGTGTGAGTTTGCTCTTTTTGCAGTTGACCTGAAGCCATGGGTGGCTGAGGTGACTGAGCACTATGTCCCTGTGTTCGCACAACTGCTCTCTCAACTGGGCCAGGATAAGCCAGTCGCCAGGATAAGCCAGGGCCAGCCCGAATGTACTGGTATGCCCGCCCCTCGAACACAAATCAAATAAACGGGCTGTGTCGAGGGAGAATCGAGACATGAAAGCCAATCTTTGGGACGGATGCACTTGAAAATGCATTTCTGCGTAAGAATCTTGAATGGCAGCCTGTGAAGGGTTCAGGACACGCTGGTCCAAGATGGGTCGTAACCTGGGAAAGAGGGGCATCCAGGAACCAATATTTATCGGTATCCGCCAGATTGAGCCAAAGGTGGTGTTCCTGGACCACCAAGGTGGACATCGGCTGACCGACGGAACATGCAGTTTCTTTCGTCGCCAGGAGGACGAGGTCAGTTGCTGCATGGAGCTCCCGGAAGAGCTCTGGGTCAGAATCACCCTTGTGCATGTCCATGAGTGCCTGGGCCTGGTGGACCTGCAGGAGCACCATGGCATGGAGGTGGAAGCAGCCTGTCCACAGGCTCTGTAAGCCTTCGCCGTAAGACTGGACGAAAACTGAGCAAACCGAGAAACCAGTCATCCAAACAAGACGTGGTGGAGGGTTCCATAGGGAAACCGGGAAACCATAGCCGCCCATTCTGGATCGGACTCGGGCAACACTACACTCCCCGAAGGGGGTAATGCAGCCGAATCAAAAGACACGACTGGTCGTCCATGTGAAGGACCAGCACGCACTTTTGGAGGCTCCAACGGCGGTAGCTCAATGCAGTAGCTTGAGTCTGTATTCAAAAGACCAGCAGATGCTCGGCTCCAAAGTGAAAGACAATGTGTGCGTGCGCCTCCTTCCTGTTTATACCCGCGCTGCGGGGCGGGGCGCGTGACGCGATTTACGCACGCCAACCTTCATTGGCTCGTTCTGTAGACACTTGGAAGATGATTGGGCTCCAATTACGAACCCCTGAGCGTGGGCGACTGATAGGGAACTGGGTATTTAATATGGTCTTAAATAACAGGACATTTTCTAAAACTTAAGGGATAATATTAAATTGCAAGAGTATTAGGAAAGGAAGAACAAACTGAAAACGTATCTGTACAACTTCCATATGGATATATCCTAAACAGAATTTTGTAACAAGTCTTTTTAACCTTTGGGGCAGCATGGTATGTCTGATATAATTTTAAAGGAAAATCACCAACAATTCTTTAAAAAAACTTTGCTAATCAAATTATTACATTTATTGTTGAATCAACTTAAGGAATCATTGCAGAATGAAAGTATCAGTTTCTTTAATATGAAAATAAAAAGAATTGCACTGACCCTAAATATTTGAATGATAGTGTAAATATAATAATAAGCCTAATTATAATAAACGCAGAATAATAATCAACATTAAGATTCGGGGAAGAGAATTAAACTACATTTTATTTGAAGGGGGATGGGAGGGGAGGGGGTGCTGGCCCAAGAAAGGTTGAGAACCACTACTCTATGTGAAAACAGAAGAGCAGCAATTAACCTGATTCTGGTGCAAGATCTAGAACTCAAATATTAAATCTCTGTGCGGAATCTGACTGTGGTTTTCTTCATCTTCTGTTTGTAGATCTCGTCAAACTGTTCATTTTGTGCCACTGTGAAGTGACATTTCCAGTCTCCGACTTTACCTTTTGGAACACAGATAACAAGAAGAGAAAAGCAAGTCAAAGGACAGAACTCAGAAAGAGATAATTCGACGATTCAGCGGTTTATTAACCTTTCCGCATGAAGGGTGAGATCTTGAAGTCCATGAAAGGTATTGCGACATGGTTGGTCGTGTTGTTCTGTTTCATGGCATCAAACTGAACACTTTTTGTTATTTTCTCTCTTTCTTCGACTGAGGTGGACAAACCCAAGAAGGAGCTCAAACGTTCCACCTCACGTCCAGTGTCCTGGAAAAGACCAGGAAAATACACACTTTAGACATATTTCTACACTTGATAAAAATGTCACTTTGTGAATTTAACTTACTTCAGCCAGATCCTCATAGAACAAGTACAGTAGGTTAGAATATGTCTGTTTTTTCTCCCACCATCCGCTGACATGATCATACCAAGGACCAAACACATCTGGCGGGAAATTACTGATGTTAAAACAAAACTTCCAAGACAAAGTTCTTGATTGATAATATAGGGGTTATAATTAAGAAATGAAATATATTTACATTCTCAATGTTATATTTATAACATCCTTTTTAATCAAGACATTAAAATTATAGATTACACTCATCTACTTACTTTTCCCTTTCATGAATTTCTGTATAAAGCTGTTCCAGTCTCCCGGTTCAGGCTGTACCATGTTCATTCGATCAAAATGAAAATAGGAAACTGCATTGTCTTTTGCATTACGTGCTACATACACAATCTGAATAAGTAAAAGAAAAAATATATATTATGACATAACACAGGACTTGCTATGATATAGGCCTATGTTATTTAAAGGTGCTCTAAGTGATGTCACACGTTTTTTAGGCCAAAACATTTTTTGTCACACACAGCAAACATCTCCTCACTATCCGCTAGCTGCCTGTCCCCTGAACACAAAAAACGCGGTCTCTCTAGACACCACAGGCTTCACAAACGACAACAAAAACAAACTGGGCTCACCCGCACCACGAAACACAACAAACAGTGTTCCAGCCAATCAC
Organism: Rutilus rutilus; assembly: GCA_021464565.1. Taxonomy (NCBI): domain Eukaryota; kingdom Metazoa; phylum Chordata; class Actinopteri; order Cypriniformes; family Leuciscidae; genus Rutilus; species Rutilus rutilus. The sequence goes on from JAJAQA010000019.1 coordinate 32,712,822, forward strand.
TGGTAAGAAGTATTTGAGGGTGGGGTTTGGGGGATTAGTGCACATGCACATAAAGGGGTGTGGAGGAGAGAGAAGCATGAAGAGGGAAGTTTGAATTATGGCCGACACACGACCAAAGAGACGACGTTTCGATGAACAAATTGCAAAGAAGAGGGACATGGATAAGGAACGCACGAAGTACCGAATTTACAGGCAGAAGGGCTTCCAATCCAACATTCAGTTGCTCTGTTTTTGCAGAACAGGTAAATCCATTTTTCTTTCTAAATTGACATTCATGTTCGCCAAACCAACACAAGGATGTAATTAGTTAGAACTATGCAGTCAGCGTTAACTTTGGTGAATACAACATATGTTTCTAGCAGCTAGCGATCAATCTCTATTGTAAATGATCAAGCAAATTCACAGTAGGGCGACAATTTATGTGAATGATTGTTTTCACCCACGGTTATGAATTTGAATGTTCATAATTTGTTCACAACGCCGCCGTTGTTTATGCTCTCTGGGAAACGCAAAGCTAACGTGGTATTATTGTGTCCTTGTATGTGAGCTACAGTTATAAGCCGCTTTCCGACCGGAGGAACCTTTTCACAGTTCCTAGAACTATTGGCTAAAGTACCCGGATGTCGGCGTGTTCGCACCGCAGGAACTAGGAACGATTTTAGTTCTAGGAACTCCATTTGTAGGAACTAATTTGGGTCCTACTTCAGAGTAGGGTCTAAACCAGCACTATAGGAACTACCCGTGACGTTAGTGTACTCTGATTGACCGAACGCACCCGGAACACCAGCACCCGACATTTTTAAAACAGCTAGAATGTAAACACACAGATTATAGCCTATATATTTACTCCAGAATCTAACTATACAAACATGGAAAACAGTGATAGATGGGTCTCTAAACCTTTATGCTGAAGAGAAAATCCAACGCAACTTTGAGGGGACCAAGCCAAACATAATTATGTTTATCTGCTCAGCTAGCAACACTGGACATCAACCACACGGCATAGGCTAATAACCTTTTTTCATATACTGTCTACTTTCTATAACAGTTCTATCTAATAAGATATTAAACAGTACTGTTAGACAGATCGCTAACTAATAAACACAGAGAATGCGAGCATTGTTTGCTCTGGCGTTCTCAGCGCCGCCAAAATAAAGGTGGGTCGCGCCGTCAAAATAAAAGTCACCGTGCTTGCGTCACTCCCTTACCCCTTCTACCAGTTCCTATGGCCACTTGGCCAGTGCGAACCCAAACAGCAAAACCGAGTTTGGGGGAGAGTAGTTCTTAGAACTGTTTAGAAGTGGACAGTTCCTAGAACTAAGTTCCTAGAACTACTTGGTCGGAAAGCGGCTATAACCTCAGGTGGCGATTTTAAGATAATGTTTCTCTTTTTCTGCATTCTGTTCTGCAATATATAAAAGCATTTATCTAACTTGGCCACATTACACATTGAATGAAGTATCAGTAAAACTTAACTTTGTTTGTAGTGACTACTTTGACTTTCTTTATGTCGGAAGGGAGGGGAGGAGGGAGTAGACGGATGAGGAGGAGGGAGGGTCTAGCTAGCCTCTGTTTTGATTGACGACAATTCAAATGTCAACAAGAAGTAACGTCTCTCGGGATCGCTTAGAGCACCTTTAATGCAAAATTATCCAGAGAGTTACAATTTCATTACATTAATTTCAGAACTTCTTCACTTTTATTAAAGCTGCAGTGAGTAATTTCTCTTCCACCAGCAGGACCAAATGTAATTCCTTGCATAGTGACTATTTCCAAACAGGTTTCACAAACACCTGCCATTTTTCAATTTGCCTATTGAGTAGATAATATTGTGGCCCACTGGTTAAGGATTTGTTGACACGCAATATTTTGGTAGCCCTACAGAGCAACATTTACACTTTTCAGAGAACTCAAGTTTAAAATTAGTTGCATGGAAATATTAGGGATTATTAGAAACCTCAAGACATAAGCAAGCCTCTCATTTGGTCACATTTATTGAAAAGGTAGTTTCACGAGTTCACACTTACATATAATTTGAATGGGTAAGTTTAATGCGTATATGGCGTGCTGTCCGGAGGGAGGGCTCCGAGCTCGGAATTCAGCCCGAACCCAGAGTACTCCCCCCGTATGTAAGTGTTTAGTACTAGAAGTGTGGAGAAGGGGTGGTGGAGGGATGCTGCAAAAACTGTCAATGGAATGAGGTGAGACTGCTGAGTATTTATACCTCTCACCATTGATTGCTGAGTGCTTTCCACTTGTGTTAATTATCTGAACGTGCTCCTCCCGAACCTTGTTAATAAAACATCATTTCAAAAGCATTCTTTTAAATCTAAATGAAGACAATATCCAAATAGAATGTCAGATCTTGGCAGATATGATTACAAAGAACCACAGTACTTTACCCTTGAGTTCTGCTCCCAGAAGGACTTGGGTACAAACTGAACAGGTAAGTGAGTTTTGATGAGACGAGGAGAGGTGGGAAGATTATCAGCCATTTCTGTCCCTGTAACTGATAATTAGAAGTGTCATTATCATTGTGGTTATGCCAAACCCATTTGAGGCCTTGTATAAACAATTTATAATTTACATTCCAACATTTTACATTCCAGCAATCTTGGAACAGATGAAAAGGTGCAAAGTTTAAAGAATCTGGGTTACTTTTATTCTGATGGTCCACTTTAAACATTCTACTAACTATATTTAACTTTGCAACTACATGTCAACTAACTACTAGTGTATGGACTGTATTAGACTATATTAACATGCCTAAGACTTTTGCACAGTACTGTATATATATATATGCAGTAAATGAGGATAGTGTAAACCGGGGTGGGGGTTACGCTGGGGCTTGGGCCCGTCATCAGCTATATTTTCATTTGTTTAAGATGTAGTTAAATAAAATGATTGACTTTGCTCTGACCTGTTGAAAACCCTGGAAAGCATGACTCCAGGAATGGGATTCTCATATAGATAGGCTGGGAAGTCTGACGCTCTTGATCATCATTACCAAAATACAGAAGGTCCAGTATATAAGAAACCCATGTGGTACCTAGCAATACAATGGAAAAGGAGTTTTAAAATAAGTGTTTTAAAGGTCAGTTTGGAAAGACAATACATGGTCCTGTTTCATAGTGTTATCTAATGGTTAAGTTAACAGTAAGCTATAAAGAGTCAAGTCAGCATGCTAGCCAAATTAAAATAAAGAAAAACTTCATGCATTAGTCTCACCTGCTTTGGGATAAGTGGCGATGAGAATGTCATCAGGTCTTGCTTGAAAGTTTTGCAACTTTTCCCAGTTGTCAGTGAAAAAGTGAGTCATAGAAATACCCTCAAAATCAAACATCTCTGGTCGACTCTGCATTTTCAGCTGCAGAATAGAAAAGTTTTAGTTGAATGCTGAAGTTTCACTGCACTGACTGAGCAATCATCAGAGATTCATCACTGGCAATAAACAAACAATGTTAAATCCTGTTAACAGCAAGATTTCAGATACATTTGCATTACCAGTAGAGTATGTTTTATTTTTCATCTACTGTATTCACTTTTAGGAATATTTTTATTTATTTAATTCAATACTTATTATGTTGAATATTGGTATGTCAAGAAATGTGGATACATTTGCAAATACTTGTGTGTGGTCTACTGTATGTTACAGTGCACCTGCAATTGTGTATCAAACCCTCAAAATTGTTCTTTAAAAACTACAATATGCTAATGTTTATGAATTCGAATTTATAACTGTTCACATCTGTAATACCTAACTGGTATTAAACACACATATTAATTTCTTATACTATCGCAAAACACTTGAAAGAGAATTATTTACTCACTGAAGCCATATCAGGGATTTCCATTATGGAGAAAAAGTGTTTTAATTTTCGTTAAGTCTTAATCCTGTCTTGTCTTCCACTCTCCTAGAATGTTTCTGACAGCTTTCTTGTGTTCCTCAAAATGCAAACAGGACTTCTACTCAATGCTATTCAGTGGAGTATTTGATATTCTGTTCACCCTTTTCCCTGTGCTTTGCACTCAGCCATAAAACAACACGTTACGTAAGTTTAAACAGCCCTCCCCACAGGAACGTTCTACTAACATCTACTAAGTAACCTTTTCTGATATCATGAATGTGGGATTTCTAGCCTAGTCTATAGCATTTCACAAATAAGCAATTTATAATGGAAAAATTTCTGTGAAATTCTAGTCAATAACTTCTATTATAGAGGTTAAATAACACACCATAGGTAAGATTAACTTAGCATGCATTCTGTTGTACATTTACTCAGCAGTCTGGTTAAAATTTAGAGTAGACAGAGTACAGTTGGGAGTACAGTTTGCTTTATACATTACCACACAAAACATGTACTTTTTTCATGAGATATTTCATTTATTTGTCTACTGAAGAAATTATGATCAATAATACCTAGAAATAGTTAATATTTACCACAGACAAGAACTACTTTTGTCCCAGTTGTACCCATGTCAGGTACAGTAGAACCATGGTACAGCTGAAACACTCATCTTTAATGCTCTAAAGTGGCCTAACCAAATCATTTTGAATGTTAAAATTATTTTATTTTTGGAATATTAGAATATTTTGAGGGACACCTCTAAACAATGAACCAATGACATCATGACAACACAGAGCACATGGCAGGATCACATGACTAGAACAGGGGATCACATGTCAGACATGAAACAAAATCAAAATGTGACACAGGTATTATTGATCATAATTTCTTCAGTCTGCAGAAAAATGCTTCTGAAGAAACTCCAGTACTGAACCAACAGGGTAGAGAACTGGACTCAAGTTGCATGTCCTGCACCAGGACGCAAACAGCTGCCACTTAAAAAGCACACACTCTCTTCATAGAGCGAGCTGTCACATTTAGGATGGTCTCTGTAACTTCTGATGAGATACCAGAATCCATCAGAAAGCCCTACTCAAAGGCCATACCTAAAGTTTCTATTGATAGGACAGCCGGGAGAGGCTTATCAGTGTTCCCTGTGCAGTATCAAGGTACATGACAACGATATGCTTAAAACTGAGAAGTTTTTCCTTTGAGTTTACCGCGAACAAACGACACCATTGTCAAAACGATCCCCATTCACACGGATCCGCGAAAACGACAAAAAATGCTGTATTCTGCTGCCAGGCCAGTAGATGGCGATGAAACACCAGACTGAACACGTAATACGCATGTGCATGACGTCGTCGTCTTCAGAGATTCATGTTTTTGTTGTTTACACGGAGACTGTTTTCAAAAACGTGCACTTTGAAACCATAGACTAAAAAAAGATGGACGACGCCCCTTCGCTCTCTTCCATTGGTGAGAACTGAAGCCGCCAGTGTCCCGATATGGCGCTGACATCTTGGAACTTGAGTCTGCGCAGTAGCGATCTCGGGACCAGACCTGCGCAGTAGTGAGCAGGAAGTAAAGCCGCGAAATCAACGCTCCGCCCTCACTCTCGCAGAATGCACTCTCCCTGAGTGCACTTTTAAAAAAAAATGTATTGCAGTACGACAAGAGGCTTGTTAAAATAAAGTAAATGCAATCTCCTCAGTCCTCCGAAGATCCCGAAAAAAATGTCCGTTGGTGCTTCAGTGATTACTTCGCTCAGAGAACCTGTCAATCACAGCTGTCAATCATGACATTACACCACCGGTTTTATAGCATCACGTAACTAACTAAAAACCAACTTATTTTTGAAACAGACACTTGAACTTACATCAGTGTGATAAAAACGACAGCAAATGAAAGAAACCACCTGTGGAAAAAAGATATTTGAAGTGTAATTAAATTGCTTAGTTGGTGTCACGTCCCGTTGAATAACACGGGGAGGCGGGGCTTATGACCTATACTAGGACCAGTCACCGGGGGGCGATCGAGACGTTTTGGCTTCACTTTTCAGGGCTTGTTTGAAACCCGTTTTCAAAATTTTGTGTTTTCAGGCACCCAAAACGCCGTTGTCGCGTAAACAAACAGCCAAAACACATAAAAAGTTTTACGTTTTTAGTTGCAAACGGTGTCGTGTGAACTGCCCCTTCGATATAAGTTATCTTTGTTTGTCACCTTGATTACTGATTTCGTTCACCTGCGTTCCCTTGTTACGCCTATGTATGAGTACTCCCTTGTTTCGTTCATTCCTTTGTCAGTTCTCATTCATGAGGCCCATCTAGACTTCACCCTGCTCCTCACTCCTTCAGCTCCTCTATGTTGACTCCTCCTGAGTCCTGTCCATCACCAGCCCCTTGTCCTCCTCCAAAGCAAGTTGGCAGTTTTCTTCACGGCACAAGGATGTGCTTGCGGGAGGGCGGCGTAATGCTAGAGTTATGTTATGTTTCATTGTGTTTTTGTTCATGTTTCTGTGTTTCCTGCCACAGATCCTCTTCTTAATATTATTAATTCAACATTATCATTAGGATATGTACCAAAAATATTTAAGCTGGCTGATATTAAACCTCTCATTAAAAGATCACAATTTGATCCTCTCCCTTTTCTGTCAAAAGTACTAGAAAAGGCAGTATGTTAACAAATATGTTCCTTCTTAGAAAGAATTGTATCTGCGAGGATTTCCAGTTAGGATTTAGACCGTACCATAGCACTGAAACTGCTCTTATTGGTTACAAATGATTTGCTCTTATCATTCGATCAAGGTTGCATCTCTCTGTTAGTGTTACTGGATCTTAGTGCTGCATTTTATACTATTGACCATGACATTCTTTTGAGTAGACTTGAAAATTATGTTGGCATTAGTGGAATTGCATTAGCATGGTTTAAATCATACTTTGCTGACTGTTATCAGTTTGTAGCATTAAATGAAGAGATCATATCGATCAAAAGTTCAGTATGGCGTACCACAAGGCTCAGTACTAGGACCGTTGCTGTTCACTCTTTACATGCTACCCTTTGGAGATATCATTAGGAAGCATGGCATTAGTTTTCACTCTTACGCTGATGATACTCAGCTCTATATTTCTTCATGGCCAGACAAAATATACCAATTCACAAAATTAATGCAATGCATAGCTGATATAAAAAAATTAAGATGACTAATAATTTGATGAGAACAACTTAGCTGGATGATGACATCACTGTTTTCTAAAGAGCTTAATTGAACTCCTTTCATAATGAATGTACTTCACACAGTTATTGAACTGCAAATTAATCAGCACTGAACTGATTTCAATTGAATAATGACTGTTTAAGATTGTCCTTTATAGAGCTGCTTTATAGCAAAGTTGAATTCAGTTTGCATCGTTGAATCGTTATTTTTATGTTCGGCACTGTAAAGCTGCTTTGAAACTATTTTGGTATACTAAGTACTAGTGTAGTAATACATTGATATTAAAAGATCAAATTCAATATGCAACACTTATTGATGAGGCAAGCAGATAAAACCCAAAATATAAACGCAACTCAGTTTCTCGTTTAGCAAAGAAAACCATTATAAAGAAAATGCTTAACCGTTTAAACTGCAAAGTGCAATGTGACGTAATAAGTCATGCCGACTTTAAGCGTTTTAGATTATTTTTTATTGGTTGAAATACTGCAGCAATAAATATTCATGGCTTGAAACAGATGTAAAATTGTCAGTTGTGTGCTACAGATGTTTTGCCCTACAGGTCTCTGAGCCAGTCATGTGACTGAAAACTATGAATACTGCACTGTTACAAGCAGCAAATCTGTTAGTGTGCTCATTAAAATATGTGCATTTCTTAATACAATCTCAAGACATTTGGTGGCAAGAACAGTTTTATTTATCAACTTTGTCCCAAAGAACATTAATCATGTCATTTCCCTACGGTACGGAGGCCTTGGTAATACCATATAGTAGTGGCATTAATGCATTTACAAAGAAATCAAAATGTCAAGAAACAAAAAAATCTCATGCTTTATAGCTATGTGTTTGTTTTCATGCATACAAACAATGTGTGCTGATTGTCATGACAATGGCGTAATTTCAGAAGAAAAGCAGCTTTAGAAGCTGCCTCTGACAAAAGAAAAGGCAAAATAAAGAGAAAAGTTTTGAAAGTGGGATAAATTGCCAGAATAACATCACTACCTTCATCAGCGATACAAACTCTCATGCATAACAACATTACTTGTGGGTTTCCATGAATCAGGTAATATTTTTCAACAACACAAAGTGGTATTTGCTCATATTTAATCCCTTATGTTGGGAGAATGATAAACACAATGTAAGAGAATGCATACTGTATAATTACTGTTCATTTAGGATGCTCAGTTTTATTTGAGCACAACAGCAGTCATTTTTAATAACGTCTTTCACTGCAACAACAACATAAAAAATAAAAAATTTCAGCCTGGAAAGATTTAAAAATGGAGAAGGTAAGATTGAGTCCTTCAGTAAAGTTGTGCTTTAGTTCCTTCATGCTAGAAGGCTATTCTGGTGCAAATATTATGATAAAGCAAATAATGCAATGAGGAAATGTCATTGTAAAGCATCAAAGAGAGGTATGTATCAGTCTTTTTAAAATGCTTCAAATCTCCTTCTATAGAATTTCATTCAACATAATGCATTTAGCATATTCTAAAAGCTATCGTTATATTGATAAGCATTGATTCAAATGATTCTTATCCAGATATTCTAATAATCTTATAGTTATGTTGATTGGTTTATTGATTTAAATACATGCAGAACTCAAACTTTCGTGAATTATTACATTGTGTATGCCACCCAGTAGATGACATTGACCACAGCGAAGGTGAAAGGGAAGACAGCGCGAGCGTAGATGTCGATGGTGTCGGCGTCGATGGGTTTGCACTTGCAGCATTTCTTCTCTTCTCTGCTTTCCTTCTGAGCCCGACGGGATTGAGATCCACGAACCTCGGTCTCTTCGTGCGGTTCTCCTGGAGGGTCAGTGGTCCGCTGGGTCCTGCTTTGCCTGTTCGAGATCAGGAGGCCCTGGTTCATGCCAGCCACAGACAGCGAAAAGAGAACCATGGCCTGCTTTCCATTTTTCACCATAGACTACAAAAGAAGATGAGGGGAAAAGTCATTTTATGCGTTCATAAAAAGTCATAGATAGGAATTAAAGGAATAGTTCACTTAAAAATGTAAATTCTGTCATCATTTACTCACCCTCAAGTTGTTTCAAACCTGTATTAACGTCTTTCTTCTGCTGAGCACAAAGGAAGATATTCTGAAGAATGTCGGTAACCAAAGTTGATGGACCCCATTGACTTCCATAGTATTTTTTTTCTCCTACCATGGAAGTCAATGGGGTTCATGAACTGTCTGGTTACCGACATTCTTCAGAATATCTTCTTTTGAGTTCAGCAGAAGATAGAAGTTAATACAGGTTTGAAACAACTTGAGGGTGACTAAATTATGACAGAATTTACATTTTTTTAAGTGAACTATTCCTTTAATGTTGAAGTCTATTCCACTCTAAACTTGTAAACTTGAATATGGCTTTAGTCAATATTGTGGCCTTTCACCTTGACTTGGAAACTATTAAAATTAGGGCTGTCGATTTAACACGTTAGTTCAATTAATGAGTTGAACAAATAAACTGATTTAACACATTTTATGACCCTGTATGAGATTTTGTCTCATATTTTATATCATATGATATAATTAAGCAATATCACACAAGTACCGTTTGTTTGGCACGAGTGGAAATGTGATATTGATTTTAAACAACAGGTCAATAAATAAGAAGTTAATATTGTGTTTCTGCTAAATTTTGCCAATTAAAACGTTTAAACGGACAGTATGGAATTTTTCGCCACTTGCCTCAACGTCAAGCCGACTGATCTAATGCTTATGGATGACTGAATACATCGATGTTTTTATCATGACTGTGATATGAAGCAGTTCGGGATTGCTAAGAGACAGCTATCAGCTCCACACGCGACGCGAGTCCCGCGGATATAAAAAGAATATGGACATTTCATTCTATCGAACTACACGCAGAATTACTACTAGACTAGGTCGATTTTCAGATAATGTGACACCCTTGGGCATTTTTTAGTAAAAGTTGGCAAACAGACTTTTCTAAGGGTATTTTTTCTGCTGAATTCATTTTTGCTGTTTGCCAAGCTGTATCTCTTATGTGAAACTCAGTAGAGCGCAAACTTCAAGATGACCTCTAAAATGTCAGGAAATTCTATTTATAAACTTTACATCATAGGTCAGTTTATTAGACAAATTAAACTTGTGAGGTAACGCAGCGCTGTTTCACTTGCTCTAACATTACACTATCACACTTAACTGCATTTAAATGTGTTGAAATGTATGTGTTAGTTTGTCTGTATGAGACTAGCAGTAAGCTAGATCAACATTAGAATAACATACAGATCATATTCTAGCATTTTATCATTGTTGAACTATATAACATTGATTAGTTTTATGTAAATGTGCTCACCTGTTTAATAAAGTACATGTAGGAGCGGTCGAAGTCTCGGACGTGGAGCTCTCGTTTATATACTGTCTATGGGAGCTCTCGGCATCTCGAAAACACTGCGCTGATATTGATTCTCGTTTTAGTTCTCCTTTTTTATAGCAACACAAAGCTTTCTCAATGAATCCTTGTTTTGAACGAATCAGTCGGGTGAACCAATGATTCAATGACTCATTCATAAAGAGAGCCATTTACTTCATTCCTGAATGAATCAGCCATTTGAACAAATCAAATAAATGACTTAAAGGGGACCTATTATGCAAAATTCACTTTTGCATGGTGTTTGGACATAAATGTATGTGTGTACACAACCACCCTATAGTAATAAAAATCCACTCACTCCTTTTTTTTTTTTATCCCCATAAATCATCATTTCAGATTGCGGCTTCAGTGACGTCACTAAAGCCACAGGCCCCGCCCACGAGTGTTGACAGACACTGCAGTTTTAACATAGACCCGCCCTGATCCGCCATTGCTGCACTGACGAGAATGTCTCCCAAGCGTTGTAGGTGTTGTGTGGCTGGATGTATTAATAATCCACATAGCTCTCTCTATTTACTCCCGAAATCTGAGGCAGCCGCTGAAGACGAGGTGTATTCATTTTGTATTCGAAGAAAATGCTCCCTCAACTCTACCGAAATTCGTCTATGTACTTACGCACTTCTTATACTGTGTTTACTCAGCTCTTACGGCGATTTTCTGTAGTAAAACTGACGCTTCATCTTTTGTGTGATGTACAATAAACTTTATTAAACTCATCAGTATATTTTTGGCCATCATTCGGATGGGGTCCTACAGCAGACTTATATTAATAGTGGGTACAAGCAATGACAAATAGGTTATAACCGTAATTAAACTAAACTATACCTGTTCCATCTCCATACAGCATATATTATCTGACTCTGTAGGCATTATTGTCCGACTCCGGGTCGAAATGAACACCGTTACCGTTACTGTGAGTTTCTGTTTGGATATTATCATCTTTCCGTGAGATGATTGTCAGTTGTCCTAAGACTGAGCGCGAGCTCATGAAGCTCCGCCCCCTGTGCCATGCAGCAGCAGCTTATTTGCATTTAAAGGGCACACACTAAAACAGTGCGTTTTTCTGAGCACCAAAAAGTGACAATTTAAACATGCTGTAAAAAATGATCTGTTGGGTATTTTGAGCTTAAACTCCACATACACACTCTGGGAACATCAGAGACTTATTTTACATCTTGTGAAAAGGTGCATAATAGGTCCCCTTTAATGACATAATAAATTATGTCATTTGCATGTCCTCATGGCCTCATGAAGCCCACAAATGAATGTGTAATAAAATGTTGAATGCTGGAGACTTGTGGCCAGATTCACTAAACAAGTCAAATTAGAGTGAGACCGCAATCCCATAAAAGCACCAATGGGAGTGGAAAGTTTTGCAGGTTAAAACATGCTTTTTTGAACATTAAATACCAAATACCAGTAAATTGACGAGCGCAAACCCTAGAATAGTCTCCTCCCTTAAATTTAGCATCTTAAAGGGAAACTCCTACAAATACATATGCGATAAGGTCAGCCGCAAAAATAACCCTGTCCACGTCTTTTCATCGCTTTTCACTTCATGTCTTTGGTAAATCTTGACAGTCGTTTTTTAACGCCAAAAGAACGTTGTGGGTAAATCTGGCCCTTGGTGCTCTGAGATGGGTCAATCATAGCATACAGTTAGTACAGAGTTTCATACTTTTAATTTATTTGATTGTACCTCTGAGCTCTTATTCGTCTTGACTTTGGCTTTCTCCTTCTTGCTGTAGTCTGCATTATAGTGAGCAAAAGCGTATTCGATCAAGGCAGCGAAGACGAAGACGTAGCAGATCCAGAAATACACGTCCAGAGCTTTAATGGCAGAAGCGCGGGGCAGTGATGAACGAGCACTGACCATCAGCGTAGTCATGGTGAGCACCGTCGTGATTCCTAAGACACACGGAACACCAATATTCATTTAACTCATCAGGTTCATTTGTGTGTGTGTGATTGTGTTAAATGTTCTCATTTAACCTGACAGATTTTTAAAAAAATACTTCAGTGAAGTTTACATTTTATAAACTGTAATATTCCCAGCAAACAAAAATGTGTTGTAAGAATGTTTTGCTAATGTTATTTCTGCATGTTCTCTGAACGTTTAAAACATCCAGTTTTTTAAATGTTTGAAGAAAGTTTTTTTCTTGGTTATGCGAACATTAAGGAAAAAAATAAATTTTGTCATTCTTTGAACATTTTCAGATCGTTATTTGAATGTTCTTTGAACATTAAAAACAAGTGGTAACATTTCAAAAATGTTAGATGAACATCCAACTAAAACGATTTAAAAAACGTATAATGTTTTTGTGCCAATGTTTTAAGAACATTATTATGGAAGCTTGTTTCAGCCACATAAATAAAACATTTTAAAAGATCATTTTTTTAAAATCTTTTTATCTTTTTAAGTTTACATTTCACAATTCTGACTTTAAAACAAGCAATTCTGACTTTATATCTCGCAATTCTTTAAAACATGCAATTCTGACTTTATTTCTTGCAAAACTGACTTTATTTCTCGCTATCCTGACACCTTTTCTCAGAATTGTGAGATATAAACTCGCAATTACGAGTTATAAAGTCCAATCCTAAGGAAAAAGACTGACTTTTTTCATATAAACTCGCAATTCTGACTTTTTTTTCTCGCAATTGCAACTTTATATCATGCAATTCTGACTTAACAACTCCAAATTCCGTGTTGTAAAGTCAGAATTGCGAGATATGAACATGCAATTCTGAGAAGAGTTTATTTCTCACAATTCTGAATTTATAACTCACAATTGCAACTTTATATCACACAATTCTGACTTTATAACTCGCAATTGCAACTTTATATCACGAAATTCTGATGTAAACTCGCAATTGTGAGAAAAAAAGTCACAATTACCTTTTAGATTTTTTATTCTGTGGCGAAAACAAGCTTCCGTACATTATTGAAGACCCGATATTGTCCTTGAATGAACATTTTATTAATGTAACAGGAAAAACATCTGTTTAACGTTAAGAGAATCTTTCCAGAATGATAGCTAAAGTATTGAGAACTGTTAGCCGAGTTAACACTGACCTAAAGACACTCTTGCCGGCACCGCTGATTGGCTGATCCAGAATGAAACCCATGACATGGCAACCAGTAGGATGGAGGGCATGTAGGACTGGATGATGTAAACTCCTCGGTTTCGTCTTAGTTCGAATCGTAAGCTGAGACGTGGAAATCTCCCCGCTGTTTCAAGAATGACAATACTTTTGAGTAAACAAAACTGATTAAAACCATTGAAATGACAACAACTGTTGCCACAGCATTAGCAACCAATGTTTTGGTAGAGTTCAGTTAAATCAGATATATCAGATAATGTCCTCACCAGATTTAAAGTTCAACAGCTCTGTGACAAAGCGATAATCAGTGATGGTGAACTGGGACAGCTCCAGTTTGTCCAGTCCATGGATGAGTGTTTGACTCTCTGACCAGTGATACACAATGTCTTCTGAAGAGTAGCCGTCTGCAAACCCAACAACAGGAGAACAAACACATCTCAGTTTGCATGCAGCTGCACAAACTTGCTGTTCTTGTTAGGTTATGTTCATATGAGAACAGGAAAGAAAGGAATATGTAAGTAATCACTAGAAAACAACATTCTAGTTAGTCAAAAGCATGATTATCATGGTTTGTTTTTCTGTGCAGAGATATGTTGTGCAGTTGTGGACATTTGCATGATCATTTAGCTCATGTTTCATAAAGTCAAAATGTAATGTAACGCGTGGGACGAGATAAGTCAGGTGGAGATGAGGATCTACGTGTCGTGCAGATAAAGGCACACTATGTAATATTTCGCCACTAGAGATCGTTCATTCAAAACAAAGGCGTAGCTTGAAGACGCCTTGATTTCGCTGAATCATGGGAGTTGTTGTCTTCGGACTCGGCCAGAAATCATCTTCATGGATGTATTAAAGATTTATTAACGTTACGAAAGCCGTTGGAGCGAAACGAGGCCGCTGGAGCGATTGCTAACGAGAGACGAGCGCGGCACGCGGCTCGAGAGCAGGGGAGCTTTTATTATCCCACAGACGCTTCTGCGTCTTCCGGTCGTGTGTGTGTGTGGGGAAACGCAGCGCTGTTTTATCATATTTGATGAAAGTTGTTATAATGCTACTCTGTGCGTTCGCTCGGCGGCGACTATATGAACACTTGTTGCACACTGCAGGGAGATCGATATTAGGCATGGTAAAATATGCTACTCGCGGTAAATCAAGAAAACGCTGTATAACAATGATTAGTTTCTGTTGATGAATGTTTCCAAACAGTTGCTCACCTGTCTAATAAAACACATAATATATTCAAGCCTCTTTAGTGTTTCCATGGTTTCTACAAAATAAAACCTTAAATTGAGGGTTACGCGGGTATGACGTCATTGATAGGCGATAAAACGGCTTATTTCTCTGGATTTAAACAGTCTTAGAAAATTTTGGAATAACGTACACAAATCAACAAGATATATAACATCGTTGTAGTGGTTTTGGGATATTTTGATCCAAAAATCTCAGATAGTGTGCCTTTAATTTTTAATAAAAAGAACAAAACAATACCAGTAACACAATGAGTATGGCAAAAAGGACGCGCAAACAAGAAACCATTACATACACTAATCACTACAAGCACAAGAGGTAATGAGAATAACACCTGGGACTAATTAGTAATAAAACTACAAGGGAACTACAAAACAGTGAACAGGAAAAGGGAACAACTTCAACATAAGAGTCCGGGGAACACGGGGAACATATAACATATTTTTGTATTATTTGCTCTATGTATCATTGGTGTTGTATTTAAGTTCTTTGTACAGCACTTTGGGCAACTGTTGTTGTATTAAATTGTGCTTTATAAAGAAAGAAAGAAAGAAAGAAGAAGTAAGAAAGTAGACCAAGGAGCATGTTGAAGTGATGAAAAATCCATTACATTTCCTACATCATTTATTTTATAGTATTTTTAATGTGTGGCAGGTATTTGAATAGTGAATAAACATGTCCTTTTGAAAACTGTCTTGGTTCTCTTACATTCGTTACTTATTTTATAGCATGTTTGTAAGTTGTATTGGCTGGGACTTTCGGGTTTCGATTATGTTCTGAATTAACTTTTTGTTAGACGAATTGTCAAATCTGCTTTCAAAACATGTTTATTTAGCATAATTATGTAGCTCAATCGCAAAACTATTTAAGCCTCTAGTAACTGCTTTTATGACTATAAAGAAATGTATTACGTCGTCAGACGATAAACAAACAGTAAATGAAGACGAGAGATGTCAGATGTAAGCTTTCCCCTTACTCACAGCTTTCCAAGTCTAGCATGCATTCCTGTTCATCCATGGGGTATTTGGTGAGGTCCATGTCACATGCAACTGTAGATGTAATTCTGAAAGGAAAAACATCATGATACACATTTCAAATATGGAGCAGGTGAATAAAACACTCTGTGATCATCTGTTAAGAAGCTTGTAAAATGTATGCAATTGACCGTTCGCAAAGACCCGCCCCCTTTAGTTACTGTTGCTATGTCCGACAAGCCACGCCTCTCTCACGCCACACACCATGTTCTCACACAGTGAAACACACATCGCGGAGCAGAGAGGACACTGACAACACACTGACAGACAGACCAGGTTACTTTTGATATGAAACAAAGTCTCACCTTTCAGATTTGGTAATTTTTTAAAGAAATGTAAAGAATAAATACCGTTTTGTGTCTCTTCAATGTGTCTGACAGATCGATCAGTTAAAGCTGCTCGTGAACCGATCATCTCTTCCTTCTAGTTCATTTATAGCATCAAATAAACATGAATGAACATCAGAAGGAATGTTGTTTTAACCGTGGAAAGACGTCAGGACACCGTTTTTCAAGTTCAAATCCTCCAACGTAAATCTACTAACTCTCCTGACTGCTTTGTCGGACAAAAATGGCGGATTCGGCGGATGGCGGATTATGATTGGTCAGATCGCCTGTCAATCAAACTCTCTGTAAAGGGTCAATTAGTTCTGTGGTGGCCTTTATGTAATTATATATTAAGCAGACCACTTTACTGTTGTATTTAGGGTTGGGAATCGAAAGGTCAGGAATCGGATACTTTTCGAATTTCGAATCCTCTTATGGATTCCTTTGTTAGCATTTTAAAATGACTTTAAACCATTCAAACGTGAGACGACTAACACACTGTTTTCTGTGCTGTACACACATCCAAAGCACTCACAGAAAGGGATTTTAATGTGATTTTAAATCGCACGTGTATCAGTATATTGGATCGGTGCAGCTCTTAAAGTGACAAAATAGGAATGATACATGCGTCGATGTACAAAGTCAATTGCGCTGGGTGCAAGATAGGGCCCTAAATCTGAATGATATCTGAGTTTTTTTTTTTTTTTACCTTATTGGAATCAAAATTAGGAATCGATAAGCAGAATCGGAATCATTAAAATTAAAACGATACCCAACCCTAGTTGTAATTACAAACATTAGAGTAATGATTTGATTTCTTCCCCTTTACTGTAATCTGTCAACATTCTAGCTTTACTGTTTCACCCAAAGTCCTTTTACATTATTGCCAATACAAAAGCACGGATTCATTTGGAAGAGGTTTAAAACACGTACCGACTGCTGTAGAGAATGACTCCATCAGGCTGCAGGCGAATGAGTTTGTTCTCCACAGTAACGTCATGAAACCAGGCTGATTTGGCGTTCACGATGAACGTGTCTGGTACCCAGAGTTTGTCTACGAAGCGGCTGTCCAGGCCCAGAGTTTTGTTTGTGTGGTTGTAGGACAAGCGGTCATCTTTCCAACTCTGCCGCAGAAATATTGTCATGGTGTATTCCTGTAGACACAAATGCACACACACAAAACATCCACGGTTTTATGATGTTAAGAGTTATCTGGGACTTATTGTTGTGTATTGTCCTTATTTAATTAAAGACAGGTTTAGTTTAAATCACTATTTACAATTTGTTCTTCATAAAACCCCCTTAAAAGTGGTCAAATTGATATAGATTATTATTATAGCAAATATCAGGGCCAAGCAAACCAACTGCAGAAATAACCAATTAAAGAAAGCTGGAGATGATTTGGGGCAAAATGGTTGAAAAATCCATAACTTTTGCTGGCATGGTCTGAAGATGGATTGACTTATCAACTTGATTTCCATATCTTTTTAACAGCATGATTTTAAGTTTGTGTTTTGTTTCGTAGGCTTTTAATTTGGGACAGGTTCACATTTAAATCACGGGTGTACACATTTCTGTTTCAGTGATCACAGTGACTTGTGTGTCAGGGATAACTGTACAATTCTCACTATTAACTAGTTGCTTATTAGCATGCATATTACTATGATATTGGCTGTTTACTAGTACTTATAAAGCACATATTAATGCCTTATTCTGCATGACCATATTCTACATCTTTTAATCCTAAACTTTAAGGGAAGTCCCCCTGTAGTCAATAATTGCATCCCTTAAAACTCATCTTTGAAAACCAAAATGACATATTTAAATGTTTTTTCCTTCAGGGCTCTAGAGTGCGACCAAATTTTGTAAGTGTGCGACTAACATTTTTCCTAGGTCGCACCGGTGCACCTAACGTCCTCGCATCCGCTGCCTCTGCACGAACGTTTGTTGGCGTTTGTTCTCCTTTGACGGAACTCACACTCTTCTCTCACGTGATGCCACAGCTCGCACAACACGACAGCCCTGCTTAATGAGTGACGACGGAGGACAGAATTAAACATTCAAACGTAGCCTGGTTACACTTAAGGTCTGTTATATTAGTCTGATTTTATTTTAAATTTCGGCTTCCAAAGATTATAAAAAATAATATATTGAGGTAAAACCATTAAAAACTATCTACGCGCAACTTCTTCCCTTCGCAGCATTACGCTGTCATTTCTCCCTAAAACTCAGAATCAGAATCAGCACGATCGGTGATTGTTGTAAATGCAGTCTAGCTACTGTTGCTAAATTGCGGGACGCGTTTAATAATTGAAAGAGCTATTAAAAACACAAAAATCTGCGCAAGAGATGTTGTTCGCATGGCGGCGCGCGCTCCGAAACAGTCCGAGACAAGCAAATTATACTTTCGGTTTCATGTGCAGATTGTGCGCGTCTATGGACGTAGTTATGGAAATAGTTGGGAGAATATGGTGCATCAGTAGCCTATTAGATCTGCACCCGGTCTTAAAGGGGCCGCAGTCTAATAAACATGCTGACGATTGCGCCATTACTGCAAATCAAACAACAAGAGAAAAATCACTCACAGCTCTCGAAAGAATAGCTTCAGCTTTGATAAGCATTAATCTATTTATGATAAATTTTACAGTGTTATTTTACATTTTATTACTTTATTAGATTTCTTTTTAGACCATGCCTGAACAGTAGTAGGCCTTCCTGAAATTAAAGCACTGTGTAGGCCTATATAAAGTGTATCTTTGTTTAATTGTTTATCTTTTGTTTATCTATTGTTTATCTTTGTTTATTATATATAAAACAAAAAGAACCATAAGAATACAGTTAAAGTACTGTATCGATAAGCAGTATCGGTAAGAGTAGGAATACCGTTAATAATTGTGCTTCAAAAAATAAATAGAAGTTTTTACCTACACCTTCTTGTTTAAATTCATTTACATAATATATATGAATGTGTATAGAGCGTGATAAAAAGGTGACCTTAAAATTGTGGCGTTAAAGGTGATACATCCGAGGAAAAATTTGGGTGCACCCAAATTTTGTGCTGGTGCACCTAAATAAAAAAGTTAGGCGCACCAGTGCAACCAAGGCAAAAAGTTAGTCTGGAGCCCTGTCCTTGAAAAAAACTTCTTCATGCCTTAAAATATCTTGAATGTAACTCGACACCCTTGCCTCATTTAGTATGCGCTGATCTATGAATATGCAAATGAGCCCCGCCTCCACTCACTCACTCAGCTCAGAGATCCACTGGTTGACGATCACACGTTGATCTGATTGGTTACAAGGTAGTTTGTGACGTCAGAAACACCAGTGATTTCAAAGTGTGTTTTTGAGACTGTCTTTGGTTCACTGCAGTTTTAAGGAGGAAATACTCAGCAATGGAGTCGACTTATGAATTTACACATGGTTTGTCTTAAAGCGTATTAAAAACACCACACAGACACATAAACAACATTAAAAGCTGGATTTTCACCACAGGGGGAGCTTATTAGCTTATAGCTTATTAACTATTAATAAGCAGTAATTAGGAGTTTATTGAGGTAAAAGTCGTAGTTAATAGTTAGTTAATAGTGAGAATAGGACCCTAAACTAAAGTGTGACCAAATAATGCACTTAATAAGAGGTGATCAAATTTAGAATAATATAATGCACTGGATTCAATCCTACTGTTTATTTTATTTATTATTCTGGAACTGAATCCACTCTATTTGGAAAAGAAAATAATTCTTAAAAGAAAAATATATATTCAAAGGATACTTTTAGCAAATGCAAAACTGCAGATTAGTTACAATAATGGCAACAATAAATAAAAAAATCCAATACAATAATCATACAAATCCAATACATGTGAAATAGTGTGATTTTCCAACATTACCATGTTGGCTTCTGAGATATGGTCAATACTGGCTACTTCAATAGCCATGGCGACATTCACTGGAGGTCCTGTGAGGAGACGTGTGAGAAAATAAAAGAAGTTATCAATCTACTCCTCATCTAAATCAGTGATTCTGCTTACACTGGATGCAGTGCGATGCAACACAACAAATCTCCGACAGTAAACTGATTCACCGTCCACCGTATTTATGGCATACTGTTCATCTGACACAAAGGACAAATGGATCTGCAACGGTCGCTTTGTCGCGTCCAGTGTAGACTATATATATATATGGACATTTAATTACATATTAATATTTCAGATTTATTGTTCTGGTTTGACTGATGAGCTCTTGCAATAATAAGCTACAGTTCATGAATGATATTCCATAGGTTTTCTATTAAGTGCACTGTTAGATGCCAATTCTAATCATTATAATTATATAGTTTCATAAATAGCGAACAAAATCAAGGCTAACAGGCCATGTTGAGTATCATGGGTAACAGTTGAGTATGTTGTGAAGAGTCTGTCTGCTTTATAGACTACTATAAAGCACAGCCTTACAAGTTACAAGCCAGACAGCTTTGGTTTTAACTTTTCAAAAAAGTAAGTGTTTGTGCAGCCTTAAAATTTTAAGTTTAGTCAACACAAAAATCCAAGTTGTCACTTAGTACAACTTCACATTTCAAGTTGACTAAACTTAATATATTAAGGCAGCACAAACTTACTTTTTTAAGTTAAAACATTTTTTTTTTTTTTACAGTGAATGCAATACATCATACATACAATCAAATACAAACCTATTGTATGGTAAATATACACTGAAAAAAATTATAAGCGCAACACATTTGTTTTTGCCCCCATTTTTCATTAACTTTTTTTTATGTACACAAAAGGCCTTGCCTTTGCCGAGATAATCCATCCACCTCAAAAGTGTGGCATATCAAGATGCTGATTAGACAGCATGATTATTGCACAGGTGTGCCTTAGGCTGGCCACAATAAGAGACCACTCTAAAATGGGGGGAGGGAGTTCCAAAAAAAAAAAGTTGATCTTTGAGTTCAGCTCATGAAAAATGGGGGCAAAAACAAAAGTGTTGCGTTTATAATTTTGTTCAGTGTAGTTACAAAATCTACCCCAACCCTAATCCTAACCATTCCCCTTCAATAAAATTACAAATTACTGTATACTGGCGTTTCCACAGCAATGCAATACAATTATTTTTGGTTCCCCAAAGCATCTTTCAGCGCACACATTTGTATCTTAATGTGAAGAACATTTTCATAATCTAAAGAACTTTTTTCCACTATAAAGAACCTTTTTCATGGATGTTAAAGGTTCTTCATGGAAGATGCCAATAACCACTTTTTGGATTAAAATTAGACCAATCTATACCTTTTTATATAACTGACTTTAATGACCAGTCTTGAAGACTATAGACTAACTTATAAGACTAGTCTAAGCAGTTTAAGCAAACGGCCACAGATGAGTTCTGCCATGTGTGATCTATTGCTTCGGTTCTGGACTACAGTCTCTCCCAAAGATCTGGATCAGGTGTGTGAAGAGCGTTGGGTCACAGCTGAGAACCACTGATCTATTTAATGCCACCAGTTTTTCTCACTAAAAATAGACTGTAGGAAGTAGGGCGCTGTTTTGGCAGGAACGCTTAGTGTGAGGTTTTGTTCTGCAGAGAAAAAAAGGCTTAAAGTCCCCCTGTAGTCCATCATTTTATCCCTTAAAACTCATCTTTGATCACCAAAATGACATATTTAAACGTGGGGTGATCAGGGGTGCGTTTCCCAAAAGCATCATTAACCGACTATGTTCATTCGTTATCATCATAGTTCAACGAGTCGGTGTTTCCCGAAACTATAGTTCCAACGAACATTCGCAAACAACATCTCAAAGTGTGTGTTTGGAGCGACAGCATCGACCTGTGTTTAGAAGCAGAGTTTCTTGTTTGCATGACGTGTGAACTCAATAAATCCTTATCTTGAGCCAAATAAGCAAGCTGACATTCAGTACAATATGTGTCTTTTATTTAGATTATATATGTCATTTACATCCTTTAGTTTGTCAAACGATTTAAAGCACCGTTTTTGAAGAATGTGCATGTGTGAATGTAAGAATCATCCCATGATTGAATCTGGAAATAAAGCAAAATAACTGAGAAAAATTAGAATTTTCTGTAATGTGTGACATTTCTGAAACATGTCTGTAATTCATAACAAAACATCTATAGCATTAATTCAATCTCAAACAGATTCATTAAAATAAGTTATTACTCCACGACCTGCGTGACATCATTAGCCTTACTGACGTGGTTGGACGACCAATTTGCAGCAATACGGTTTCGGGAAACAGTCGTGACTATCTATGATTTCTTCAACGATGCATCGTACTATGATAGTTAAAGGGTAACTCTCGCCAAAATGCAACCCAGGGTCTTTTTGTTAATCTACCCGAGGCAAACTTTCGTGTAAAAGCATCATTAGAATGGAAACGCCACTTTTAAGTTTGACCGTATTTTCGTTTTCGGTCAAATTGCCTTGTGAATGGGAGTGCTTGAGGCACGACTATGATAGCATCAAAATCGCTATTTTTAAAACACTAAGAAGGCTCGACACAACATGAAACTGTGCTGGAAGTGTCACCAGGGGCTCTACACATGAACTCCAGCATTGAATAGCAAAAATAGTCAAAAATAACAAAAATAGTCGATCTCCGAATGCGAATGAACTGACTCTGAATTTTAGTATTGCTTCTTATATGAGGATCCTTTTTCAAATACAAGGTCAATATTGATTTTCACTAACGACAAAACAACAAATTATCCGTGAATGTACAGTATATGGAACTAAGCTTTAGGAGCTTTCCATCTTTACTCTCCTCCCTGTTACGGTGCATTCGGAGATCGACTATTTTTGACTGTCAAAATGCCGGTGGACGGAAACAACAACAGAGACAGTGAGTTGTTCAAAATCTTTCTCTTTAGTAAACTCTGTGTACACAAACACTGTTGTCAATGCTGGAGTTCATGTGTGTCAGTTTCATGTTGTGTCGAGTCTTCTTAGTGTTTTAAAAATAGCGATTTTGATGCTATCATAGTCGTGCCTCTAGCACTCCCATTCACAAGGCAATCTGACCGAAAACGAAAATACGATCAAACTTAAAAGTGGCGTTTCCATTCTAATTATGCTTTTACTCGAAAGTTTGCCTCGAGTAGATTAACAAAAAGACCCTGGGTTGTATTTTGGCGAGAGTTATCCTTTAAGCAGCGAGTTACATCTTTGTTTTTTTACGCCCCTGGGGCCTCATTTATAAAGCTTGCGTACGCACAAAACGGGGCTGAAAACATGCGTACGCCAGTTCCTGCGCAAAAGGTGGGATTTATAAAGAAAAACTTGACGGGAAAATTTGCGCACCTGCACGCAAACTCTGACCCATGCGTACGAACGTTTTGGAGATGGAGCAGTTTGGCGACACCGATGGTGAGCTGGAGTTAAATGTATTTTTGGTCACTTTTATACAGAAAATCTGAAGAAAATTAAACATATACAGAAAGATTATACAAATACAATTTCAATCACCAAGCCCGTCACTTGAAGCAAATATCCATTCCTTCTTAAATGTCCGCGGCAGCGAGCGTGTTGAGCTGTTTAGTGAAACTGACGCAAATAACAGTTTAAATAAATAAAATACTTCTGATATAAACATTTATATTAAATATGCCATTCAAATTAATGGAGTTAAACACTTAAACATGAAATCATTACTGAAGTTACAACATTTTTTTTAAATTCAATCATTAGAAATATTTGTTGTGGATGCGATTGTTTTTGAACACATTTCCTGTGGCGTGCTTTAATGTTTTAACCACAGAGATAATAGCTTATCATGATAATACCAGATTGTCTGAGAAAATAGTTTAGTGCAAATAATGCCCAAGGCCTATCTGTTTCCATTAAAAATATAAATCAATTAAAAATACAATTCGGCAAGAAAAAGATTGAGAAAAACTTTCTCTGAAATGTATTTTACACTATTTGATTTATGTATTCAAAAACAAGGCAAGGATAGACAACTACATGATTTGTATTAATGTAATGTTTCTTGTACCGTTTATATAATTTGCATATGATTATTCATCCACGTGATAACGTTTAAGTTATCACGTGGATGAATAATCATATGCAAATGATATGCAGATGAGGATCTGCATTGTAAAACTAGGCGCTGTAAGCTCCATATATGGTTATTTCGGGTGGAGACGCATGTACGCACAATCTTCCGCTGACTGGGATTTATAAAGTGAATTCTGCGCAGGTTCTGGCGTACGCACGGTTTTATAAGTCTGAATATTTTTTTGCGTACGCCATTTTTGGCTTTCAGGCGCACGTACACTTTTAGTAAAGTTTCTACGCACAGTTTTATAAATGAGGCCCCTGATTGGTTACAAGGTAGTTTGTGACGTCAGAAACACCAGCGATTTCAAAGCGTGTGTTTGAGACTGTCTTTGGTTCACTGCAGTTTTAAGGAGGAAATACTCAGCAATGGTGTCGACTTATGAATTTACACATGGTTTGTCTTAAAGCAGATTAAAAACACCACATAGACACATAAACAACATTAAAAGCTGGATTTTCACCACAGGGGGACTTTAATGTTGATGCTAAGAATGGGTTGAGCTAGTGTAGTGCAATCCAACATGATGCTCTGCAGACGTCAAACTCACCTCCGATCCCTGGGCGAAAGTTTCGAGCGTAACCCTTCATTAAATCATCCAGATTAGGCAACCAGGATATTTCAATGTCTGTGCCGACATATTCACCAATATCACTCAGCATGGCCCTACGGGGACAAAACAAACAAATGTTCCTCACTTGCCCTTGAAAACATTGTGTACATTTTTTATTTTTCAGGATTCTTTGATGAACAAAATATTCTAAAGAACAGCATTTATCTGAAATAGAAAGCTTTTGCAACATTACAAATGTCTTTACTGTCACTTTTGACCAATTGAATGCATCCTTGCTGAATAAAAGTATTAATTTCTATAATTCTATAATTCTCATTGGAAAAAAAAGATATTATATAATTAAACAAAGAACATCATAGCTTGCCCAACATATGTAAAGTATGCATTACTCTAAAATATAGATAGCTAAGCTACAAACTACTCAAAATTGAAGATTTAATACCAGTCAAAAGTTTGGAAACATTACTATTGTGAATGTTTTTTAAAGAAATCTCTTCTGCTCATCAAGCCTGCATTATTTGATCAAAAATGTGAACATTTATTACAATTTAAAATAATGTTTTCTATGTGAATATATAGTGAACTGTACTTTATTCCTGTGATCAAAGCTGTATTTTCAGCATCATTACTCCAGTCTTCAGTGTCACATGATCCTTCACAAATCATTCTAGATTTGATGCTCAAGAAACATTTCTCATTATTATCAATGTTGAAATCAGTTGTGCTGCTTCATATTTTTTTATAACCTGTGATACTTTTTCATGATTCTTTGATGAATAAAACGTTTAAAAAAAGAACAGCATTTATTTAAAATAATAACATTACATTTTGTAACAATATACACTACCGTTCAAAAGTTTGGGGTCAGTCTTTTTTTTAATAATATTCATATATACATATAGAAAGTATTCATAATACTTTTATTCAGCAAGGATGTGTTAAATTGATCAAAAGTGATAAGAAAGATTTATATTGTCAGAAAAAGTAGCAAAAAAGACAAAGAAGCATGTTATACTCCAAAGCTGTATTTTTATTGTGCAAAACATGAAAAATATGCTGTAATTTGTTAAAATATCCTAAAAATAGCTATTACAAATTCAATTATATTTTTATTAGTGTGTAAGTCTTATTGTGTGTTTTTATTGTTATTTCTTGGATGAAACAGCAATGTATATGTAAGAGATAATAATAATTACCAGCACTGACAGCATTTGCAGCAATATTTGCACTTATTAGCAGCATATTCATTTGGTTAACCGTTAACTTCAAAAAAAGATGTAAAAATATATGTGAAACCCTGTGAAGTGAAACAAAGAGGCTCTCTAAGCCTTTAGTAATTCATAGAAAAGCATTAACTTAATTTATTCCTGTTATTTAATGAACATTTTATGTTACATTTTTGGTGTATTTTATGGTATTTCTTTGAGTTACGGCATATTGATGAATGAAATGCCTTTTGCGTCTCACTGCAAATGAAATGAAAAATGAAAAAGTGTATTGCCATTTTTACATTTTAAGTGTAAAGCTTCATGCAAATCCCACGGACACAACAGACTCCATCCGGGTGAACATCAATGTTTTGATGACAGTATATTGTGATTTTATATTAAAAATACAAATATAGGCTAACATGAAAAAAAAAAATCTGTCTTAAATAGGCTACATGGATTAAAAACTTAAACAATCTTAAAAAAATAGCCTACAACACGTTTGTTGGGATGGTCCTATAATAACATTATGTCAGTGTATTATTTTTTTATTTAAGATGTGAACTACAGT
Organism: Rutilus rutilus; assembly: GCA_021464565.1. Classification (NCBI taxonomy): domain Eukaryota; kingdom Metazoa; phylum Chordata; class Actinopteri; order Cypriniformes; family Leuciscidae; genus Rutilus; species Rutilus rutilus. Next base: position 32,739,433 of record JAJAQA010000019.1, read on the forward strand.
CATGTATTGTGACTACACACATGTAAAGTGTTGACATGATGTTTCCACGTGAAATGAACATTATAATAACATTATGTCAGTGAAATGAACTGTGAGCTGCACAACAACCAAAAGCAGATACGGTGTATGTGCATATACAAATAAATGCATGCACATTTTAATCTGTGAGAAAAAGAGCAATGTTTATGATAGCATATTATTTATATCTAACTATACATGCTATCATACATAACCACGACGATCTGCAAAAGACGCGCACGTGCAAAAATGCCCAATTTCCAAGCAACAACGAGAATATTGAGGTAACGTTATTTAAGTACTGTATTGTGAATATATAATGATAAGCAAGCTCTCTACAGATACAATACCTATAGCCTATTACTCCATATTTTTATGATAGGCTAGCCTATCCACGAGAATGATGACTTTCAGCTTAAATTGTTTTACATGTTTAACATTAAGCTTGTCATTTAACAATATTTGTTCATTTCTGTTTCATGTTGGAGGCGTAGGCTATACATAGGATGCAGCTTAAAGCCTCACTGGAAATATCAACTTAATCCATTACTGAAAAGATGGATGTTCACATGATGCGTTTATTCACTGTAAAGCCATTTGATAAAGATGAGCAATATTTTGAGAATCAATCAAACTACGCTCTGCACTCAGATATGTATATGTCTGAATATGTGTGCATCCTCATCATCCTCATCTTCATCCTGAGGTGAATGACACGCGTATTCTCACCTGCTCATTCTGTTCTCACCGATGAGCACAAGCCAGAAGATCGTCACGGAGAAACTCAGCCCATCCATTCTGCGCAAACACGGTTCGGACTGATTCAAATATCCCGGTTTTCACAGATTCTGTGAGGAATCGCAGGAAAATTGCTTAAATGGTCCATATTTTAGCCTGTGCCTTCTCCCGACTGCGGAGAAACCATCGCGAGGTCCGTTAAACCGTTTCTCGAATGAATCTTTCTTATGAGTCGGTTCGTTCGAACGATTCTGTCGAATTGACCAACCGATTCGGCAAGCGTTCGTGAATTCCTCGACTCTACAATAACAAACTTTTGATTCAACAAATCTCATAGTCTTCAATCAAAATAACTTCCCTTACGCTTTATATTGACATATCATCTCTTGTCTTGTCTTATTACAATTATGGCAAGCTGTTTTAACTTTTATTCATTTCCAGGATATCAATATCAACAATTCAATTTTCAGTAGTGAAAATTATAATTCTTGATATCAGGAATTAGATTTCTACTAGTAACAATGGCAATTTTTGATATCAGGAATTAGCCTACATTTCCAATAGTAGGCTAACAATGCTAATTCTTGATGTCAACAATTACACTTGTTCCATTCCTGATAGAAAAAAAAAGCCATTGTTACTAGTAGAAATCTAATTCCTGATATCAAGAATTAGCATTTTAACTAGTGAAAATGTAATTGTTGATATCAAGAATTCATATCTGAATAAAAGTCAAAACGGCTTGCCATATGACAATAACCTCTCCACTCAAGCAATACCTGTCACACAAGATCGAAGCAATAGCAAACCCTAAATAATCAAACCGTGTTCGTTTATTTCAAATACAATCGATATACAATAGTTAGGCTATATAAAAAATATTGCACATAAAATACACGACAAAGGCAAATGTCAGTGTACCTCTATCGTACAAAAGATTGGACATATATTACAAAGTGAGAACAGTTTTGATCGTTGACTTGAAAGAATCGGTTCAGCAAAACTAACTGTTCGAACGAACCGATTCGTTTGAATGAACGGATCCCTCCTCTTCGTTCACATCAGATTAAAATCCTCCGCTCGTGACGTGGAGGATACAAGCACTTGCACGATAAAACAATGTTCTTATGTAACATCAACCCTGCTTTACTGTCCTCTCTATCACCCTGTCTACTGAATGCTTTTTATGAAGAGGTTTATGAGGCATCAACACACATCCAAGTTCTTTGTTCAGTCATTTGCACTATTCTTAGTGTCAGACTATTGTTTGCTTTGGTTGTATCCTGTCTGATGTTTTTTGTGTTGTTGTCTGACATATATAAAGGCCATGAGCTTAAATGATGTAATAGTGCGTTCAGTGACATTGATTGCATAAGCTCTTGTTGACTTATATTGAACATTGAAAGGGTTTTAAGAAACCCTTCATGCTATTGACAATGTTGTAGCAAGTGTTTAAGCTGTTGTTGTGGGAGTTTGCAGAGAGAAGAGAGAAAGAGAAGACAGTAGAATAGAGAGATGGATAGAGATGTGTTAGTGAGTAAGAGGTGGACCCTGAGGATTTTCACCACTACAGAATACAGGACAGAAATGCTGAGCTGTGTGATTATTTAGTTTTCATAACTTATGAAACAGCCCTAGTGTGACACACACACACAGACACACACACACAGACACACACACACACACACACACACACACACACACACACAGAGAGAGAGAGAGAGAGAGAGAGAGAGAGAGAGAGAGAGAGAGAGAGAGAGAGAGAGAGAGAGTAGGTAAAGGCATATAGCCTACACCCTTCAGGGTACATGTACACACACATTAAGACCACCACAAGTTATTATTAGCAGGGCCATAACAATATAATAATAATATAATATAATATAATATAATTTGTATAATATAATATAATACAATATAATGTATCCTATTAAAAAAAACGTTGGAAACATATTTTCAAAAATATAAAAATACCCTATAAAAATCAAAAGGGACACTCCTTATTTCTTATGGAATATTGCAGTATTTATTATATATTTATAATTATAATATATAAATTACCTCGCACTGGTAAACACGTCATCAGAGAAGAGAAGATTTCTAATTATGATTTTGAATAAATACTGCAATATTCTTTAAAAAAAACAAGAATTGTCCATTTTGATTTCGTGGTGACTTTAAGGAAACAGCTCTTTGACTCATTACAGTTTTTTTTTTTTCATTTGCTAACACACAATTTTGCAAACTAGGCTGGTTTTATCAAAATACTTAACACAATTCACAAAACCACACACCCTAACTGCAAAATACCTCATATATCCTGCAGAATGAAGCACTGCACCCAAACTACATAGCATTATCAAAATAAATCTTTTGCACGAAATGGCACACACTTCATTCATATTAGCAGATTTTTGTCTAACCAACTAACTACACACTGTTGGGCATAATGAAGAGCACTCTCATCTTTAGTATGCTTTGCCATAATCCTAAAATAGTTCAAATTGTATTCTTCAGATTGTTCACATTCACATGCACAGAAATATTTGCAGCTACACTCATGCTGTTGAAACATTTATTGTTTTATTTTTCACCAAACAAGTCAGTGCAACATATGCACAGCAGAAATATTTACACTGGACTTAACAAAAATATGCTCACAAAAAACTGAACTGAAAAAACTGAAAAAGATTGAAGTGTTAACAATTAACCACTGAGGTGTTTGGTCAGGTGACACATGTGTCGGCCAATCAGATCATGGATTGTCATTTTGAATGGCAGTGTTTTGAAATGGCAAACATGTGACTTTATGTCAGATTGTTGTGTCTTATGCAGAGAACCGTGTTCAGTGCGTTTAAAAAATTGCCATTTTGAATTGCAAAATGTGTGTAAAGCAGAAAATGTGTTTAGACTTTTGGAGACTTGAGAAGAGGTTTTGCTCTCTGTGTGTCAGTTTAAATAATTGTGCTGTGCATGTCATTTTAGTGTGTTAGCAATTGGAAAAAACTGTAAAGGTACTTCATTTGTGAATCGGACAAAACAACACAGGCATGCATATTACAACCACTACATTTCCCAAGGTACCTCGCGAATCTGTTGCCATGGAAGCACAACAACAGAAGCTGCTGCGACTCCAGAAGTTGACAGGAAAAGTAGGTAATGTGTAAATGCTGTCATACGAATAGCTTTTTAGGCAGTGCATACGTTCCCTTTTGATCGAATACTTTATTATAAGACAGCGACTATTGCCAGACAAACAATCGAGATCGTTAGGCTGCTTTTAAACAATACTTATACAGCCTGTTTTGATATTTCTAATCTGCATATGGCGATCATTGATCATTATTGAATATTAGTAGCCTATATTCCCGGTTAACAGAGAACATTCTGGCAAGGTTCTCTCAAAGTTATGAACAAACGTTTTTTCAGTAAAAAACGAACGTTAAAAGAACGTTCTTTTGGACGTTATCGGGTCTTTAATTATGTTCTTAAAACATAAGCACATAGGCTATATATATATATATATATATGTGTGTGTGTGTGTGTGTGTGTTTGTGTATGTATGTATATATGAACTTTATGAACCCATGAACTTAAGGGACAGTTCACCCCAAACTGAAATTTCTGAAATTCTTCCATAGTATTTTTATTTTATTTTGGTTAGTTACCAACATTCTTCAAAATATCTTCTTTTGTGTTCAGCACAAGAAAGAAATTAATAGGTTTGTGTTATGTGGGAGTGTTCTAATCTGTGTTTCATTGCAGTTTCCCTGGTAGCTCACCTGCAATCAGCGGGTTAATTGGTGTCACCTGAATAGAGCCTCTCTCTCTCTCTCTCTCTCTCTCTCTCTCTCTCTCTCTCTCTCTCTCTCTCTCTCTCTCTCTCTCTCTCTCTCCCTTTTCTTTTAATATTAAATAAACTTTATTTTGATTGGCAGACTTCTGTTTTTGTGTCCTTTATGTTGCATCCCTAGAGCCAGGGTTGTAACAGTTTGGAACAACATTAAGAGTGACTAAATGATGACATATTTTACATTTTTGGGTGAACTATCCCTTTAATGGAAGGTTAGCAAAACATTCTTAGAAGATGTTCTTGTTAGCTGGTTTACTCCTGCAGGTCACGTGGAGACGAGGATATGGCGAACAGTGCTGATCTCTCAACACCTGCAACTGAACATGAGCCTCATAGTATTGGCACACACACAGAAGGTAAAGACACACACACACACACACACACACACACACTCACACACATTTTACCCCTCTGGGCTTCTTCGGTCAAAAATTACCGAAAATTTATTTATTTTGAATAATTTTTTTTTTTTTGCTTCATCGGAATGGGATGACACTTGGTGACTTTTGTTGTATTAGCTATGTGAACACACAAAAAAATCATGGACATGATTCGGATATGTTAAAGGGTCGTAAAAAAAATAGTCACACTTAGCTTCCTCCCGGTCAAAAATGACCGACATAGGAAATGAATGAGAAATACGAAAAAATACGAAAATTCAGAGAAACTTTTGATGGTACAAGCTACAGATCAGCCACTGTGCAGAAAAAAAGTGCACAGCAATGAAGGGGTGACACTCTAAAACATCAAGAGTGCAAATAAGACCCCCCCCCCCCCCCACACACACACACACACACACACACACACACAGAGAAATTAACTGGTAAGACTGTAACAGCAAATTTTGCTCCAAACTATATAAAAATTATATACTCATAATAACTCCAAAACTATAGCAAGGAGAGTCAAAAGGTAGGTATCGTTTGAAATAACTATTTTTAAGTTAATCAAGGCAAGATTTTTGAAAAATATGGTAATTCGCAGCTAGGTGGCGCCTGCTGGCGGTACACTCGGTTTTAGAGGGATTACTCAGCACTCTTTTGGAGTTAATAAATGTAATGAGATGCAATAAAAAGCTGAGATCCTAAGCTTTAAAATGATATATAATTTGTGCTGTTCCATTCAGTGGTTGCTTAGTAATTAATTTTTTTCTTTCCGAATGGGAATAAAATAAATAAATAAAAAAGCTATAGGCCGCCTATAGGCGGTTATAGGACATGACACATATTTATATATTTTAAAGCCACTAGATGGCGCTCTTCTCACTTGAATTTTTTTTTTTTTTTTAGGCCTGCACTCTATTTTGATGTGAAATGTTGCATTTATTGAAAAAAAATAAAATAAAAAAATATATATATTAATTCTAATGGAAAAAATAGCTCATAAAAATTATATAATTAATGCAAAGTATCATAAAAAACTCTAAAAATTCTAAATAATAATCAGAAAATATTATAGAACAAAATATATATTTGATTGGTTATCCTGGGAAAAAATAAAGTTAAATTTTAAGGCTTCGTCCGTTTTTGACCGGGAGGAAGCTAAGTGTGACCCATTTACGAAGAAGCCCAGAGGGTTACGACCACCACAAGTTATTACTAGCAAGCCCATCATTTGCAGGGATATTTTATATTCTTGATGCTGCTCTTCTCCACTCCGTTACACTCCTCTCTGTCTGATGTTAGGATGACAACAAGTTTTAAAAGTTATATTTATATGCTCTGCCTCAGCGATCTAACAGCGCTCGTCAATGTCAAAATGATTGAGATAGCCAATCAAATCAAAGGAGGCAGAGCTCACTGTTCACAGAAGATGAACCCTTTAGTGTTAATGGTGAAAGAGTTAGCTAAATGTATAATATTTGTTCACTTCATGGCCTTGATTATTACTAGTATTATCATAACTCAGATGTTTAATGTATCTGATGCCTCATGTTATATTTCTTTAGAGGAGGGAACTCTGGATGACATCTTCAGGTTTGAGGAGGACTTCCCTGATTGGTCCACAGGGTTTGACAGCTCTGAGTGGTAGGTGTTAAATGCATGTTCATTATTTTCTTTTTCATCACGGAAGCTACAGCTGAGGCTGTTGTTTTTCATAGATGTGGAGACATACTTGAATCGTTAAAAGAATGAATTGTAAAAAATAAACCCCTGATGCAGTCATTAAAGGCAGGGTAGGTAGGATTTATTAAAAATTAAAGATCCAAATTTGTTAAAACTTTCTATATATATCAATACATAATTAAAATGTAAGAACTCTGAAAAAAAGAGTATAAAAATCAAGTGACTCTAGACCGTTTAATCTGTATTAAACACAGCTCATTATTTCGATTCGGGACGAATCAAAGGATTAGCTTAGGCGACTGTCACTCTCTCGCAACCATGGCAACCACCCTTTTGCCACACAGCACCTGCCCACTTGCGCGCGACCGTTTGATTTGAGGAGTGCGAGAGGCACGGAACCTGATCACACCTCCGTCCAGTAGATGGCGGTAATGCACTATGTTTGCAAGCTGCCAATAAAATCTATCGAAGAAGAAGAAGAAGGCACTGAACCTAGGAATACCAAAACAATGGCAGAGAAAGAGCAATCTAAATTTACAGTACCGGCATATGCAGTTAGTGAAGGCAAACCAGGCAAAAAAATGCCCCTTCCCCTCCGCTTGTCTCAGGTAAATAATGCGTCCTCTAGCTCAGCGGTCGGAGTCGCGCGTTCATGTGTTTTGGGGGCGTGGCTTTGGAAGAAGCACAGAAATGAGGGGGTGGAGTGAATGGAAATAATGAGATGTCTTTAAAACAGTCGTGAGAGGTCTACAGACACTCGATTTTGATACTTTCTTTTTCAGAGTACTTACATTTTAATTATGTATTGATATGTACATAAAGTTTAAACAAATTTGAAAAATAAAATTTTTAGACCATTTCTACCTACCCTGCCTTTAACTTATTTTGATATAATTAACCATCAATGTATTTGATTTCTTTCTTTAAAAAAAAAAAAAACGTTTATATTAATACGATTAATATTGATTCTTAAAAACATTTAATCACAAGTTACTTTTCACCACAAAGATGACAATAATTGAACAATTGAATAATTGCAATATCAGGTTAATATCATGTATATTACTAATGTTTCAGAGAAAATATATTTAAGCAGAGTTTACAGTGTTGTGTGAAACCCTTCACTCTAAATGGCTGGGTTAAAAAGAGCCCCACAGGTAACCCAGTGCTGGGTAAATACTGGACTGAACACGTGTGTCACGGGTGGCTGCTAACCGGAGCTCACGATGAGGGAGAGTTCAGGAATAAACCCACACAGGAGAAACATAGGAACAGGCAAAAGCATCCACGTAAAATAGACGACACCAGACAAAACGATCCTCATTCACACAGATCCGCGTAACGGCTAAAAACGCTGTATTCTGATGCCAGGCCATTAGATGAAAGTTGAAACACTATAGACTGAACACGTAATACGCATGAACACGCATGTGCATGACGCCATCGTCTTCAGAGATTCACGTTTTTGTTGTTTACACTTGCACTTTGAAACACTTGCACTTTTTTAGTTTTTAGTTCACAGCGGTGTCGTGTAAACATCCCCTAAGATGGAGAACTAATAAGATAATTACCTGAACAGGTGAATGTAATCAATAATCAGACACACTGGGAAACTGGGTCACAGGGAAAGAAACAGGCGGAAGGAGGAGACTTAAGAGGCGCCACCCGGGGGACGGCCTCCTCGAGAGTTCCCGGGTCACAGGAGGGAGGAGTGAGGAAACGAGGTGGGATATTGGGAAGCACCCAGTCTGTCAGTAACGCTCCGTTTAGTTCCTGTCTCTGTGAAGCCCCTCCTTCTGAAAAGCACACTGTGTTCTGATTGGTCGGCTGGAGCAGTGTGTTCCGCTTCCTTGGCTAAAAAGTCTTTGATCGCTAGTTTGACGTGTTCACCGACAGCCGTTGCGATCAGATTTGACCTCTGATGAAAATCTGTGAGTGTCAGAAGATTTGACTCTCAGTCCTGCAGTGATTCTCCGACGACCGCCGTCACATTGTCTTCGTTTTTCAAGACAAGCCATGACCATAATTAACGTTAGATATTTCTTTGTACCATTTGAATCCCACGTGTATTGAAGCTCACTGTGAACATACGTGTCATTGATTGATGATGTAAAACTTACAGCGATGATCATGTTCGTACAGCCTGACAAGAAGCAATCGTAAAGGAGTAACTGTTACGCTCCTTTATTTTCTGTATGCTTTGGGCGGGAAATATTTAAATGAGGAATATTGTGACTTAAACAGCAACATTAAAGAAAGATGAACATGGAAAAAAGCATAATAGGACCTCTTTAATGCTAATTCCAATCAATTTAAAGCATCTTTGCTGAATAAAATAATTTATTTTGTTCAGAAAAAAGCTCACTTTTAATAGATACGCTACTGTTCAGATGTTTGTATATCTATTTCTGGCTCTTGTCTACCTTGTCTAAGGGAAATGAGTGATGGTGAAGATGACACAGGCGGGGAGAAGCAATACATTGACAAGAAAAGCATGTTCAAGCTTAAAAAGTTTCTGGCCCAACTGGACACCTTTTACCAGCAGAAGAAACTGAATTTGCTACAAGCCAGGTCTGTATCCTCGTTTACTGTAATAACGTGGCCCTTCCCATTACAGGTCACAGATAAATCTGCCTCAGCCTCTCAGGGTGGGAAGGTTTTTAGACTCTGTGAATCTCTGCCTCCCACTGTGTTTTCTGCTGTACATCATGGTGTGAGCACATGCCATAGAAAAGCTGTCAGGAGCTGTAGGTGGACGGAGCTCAGAGCCATCGAGCTGGAGACACAGGCCCGATGCCTTCTCCATGGACAATAGTGCATTCACAGCGTTTAGGAAAATCTCAGAGAAACTGAATGAAATGTTGGGGTCATATTTCACCCAAAACAAAAATAAACCAATCAGTAATTCTATTTTGTATAAAGAATGAAATTGTTAATCCTTCACCAAACGATACACTTGTTGGTGCACGTCATGGTAGTGTTTGCTGTACTAGTGAAGTGTTATAGTAATAATAATAATAATAATAATAATTTGTTACATTTATATAGCGCTTTTTCTGAGACCTCAAAGCGCTTTACATAGAAGGGGGGAATCTCCTCAACCACCACCAATGTGCAGCATCCACTTGGATGATGCGACGGCAGCCATATTGCGCCAGAACGCCCACCACACACAAGCTTACTGGTGGAGAGGAGACAGTGATGAAGCCAATCAGTATATTTTTATTTCTATATTTCAGTATTTCTCAGTAATGAGAAAGAGATCTTTTTTCACATTCAGGGATGCAAACAGCTCACACATCAAAAGAAATACTTGGTTTTGAAATCAAATGCTGACTGCATGTGATTGGTGCAGATCTGATATGGTGTGCAAACACGTTAATCGCATCTGATCTTAACAGTTTGCCAGTCATGTGACTGACGACAGCATGGAAGGTTTTCATGGATATAACTACGTAATACAACAGACACAGCAATATAAAGCTGAATGTTAACTACAGTTGTTTTGACTGGTACTGGTACTACTGATGCTCTAAGCAGTGCTATAAGGAAGGAAGCACAATGCAAATATGGACAGTATTTTGATGTCAAGATCTATCTAAACATCTGAAAAAAGAAGATACATTCACTATGTATAGCAACGGTTTCAAGATAATAGTTTTTAAGGTAAAAGTTTATTTGTTTTTTTTACTCCACTGGGAAATACTTTTTTTTTTTTTGCACAAAATTCACTGAAAAGAAAAAATCACTCATGGGGTGAGAAAATTAGATATATTATCTGTATTTTGTATGTTTGGATATTGTCCTTTAAAAACAAGACAATAAAAAAAACCAATGCTTATTATAAAACAATTGTGGATTTTTTTTCAACCCAGTTTCATGATAAGTCATGAGATTCATGAGATTTTGAAATCATAAGTTGAGCTGTGCAAAATCAAATTAGCTAAATATCAAATTAAGCATAAAGTCGAACCCCTAACCTAATCTCAATTATTAAAGACTATAAACGTGCATTTTCATTCAGTCAGGTATGATGCGACATGATTTTGCCCTCTTGTGAGTGTGTTGACTGGTTTAAATGGTGACCTAAATTCAATCCACGACGACAGTCCCCAGATTACATCACTCAGACAATCTAATTCTGAATCAGCGTGTTCAATCTGCGAAAACAAACTCCGTCAGGAGACACACTGATCCGACAAACCCCGATGAAGTGTGTGTTGCCGTCTGTCGGCGCGGTGTGAACTGGCCTCTATAAGGGATCTTCACAGTTTAATCATTAATCTCAGCATTCCCTATAATGGGAAATCTGTTATTTTCTTGTTACAAAATACAACATTTTCAGTGACTTGAAGATTTTTAGCTTCTGAATAACACAAACATGTATTTGTAAATCTGAGTTTGTGCAAAATGTACTTCCTTCAAGGGAGGAACTAAAAGCATTTCACCTCCATGTGACTGAGCTGGAGGAGAACAGAGAGCAGATTGAGCTGGATATTGAAAGAGAGAAACAAGCTGAGAACAGGTAAAACACTTTTTTTTTTGCGAACGAAGTCCCCTGAAGAAGAGAAGTGTCTAACTCTGCTTCCTTCTGTGCAGCGTGGCGGTGCTCCGGCTCCGAGCTCAACACAAGCGTGTGTGTGCCGAGCTGCAGGTGGAGGAGGATCTGGGGGATCATTTAGCCATGATCCTCAAAGAGCATGAGTGAGTTTCAGATCTACAATAATCTCACACTTAATACCTGTGGATTTTAGTGGATTTATTCTCCCTATCTTGAACTTGCATTCTTGTTCTAACGATGCGGTTAAAAATGACTCAGACTCAGAGACTCAGAGACTCAGACTCAGAGACTCAGACTCAGACTCAGACTCAGACTCAGACTCAGACTCAGACTCAATGTACAGCATCAAGAACTCACAAAGATTGAACAAGACACAGGGTTTAAATACACAGGCACAAGATAACAAGGCGGCATGGTTAATCAGAAACACCAGGGGAGACTAATAAACAAGAAAAACTACAAAGGGCTAGAAACATGGCACAGGACAGGAAATGACAAAAGTCCACACAAGACAAGGGGAACACAAGACAGGAATCATGACACTTGTCTTGATATTTGTTTTTATCGTGATATTTAAACTTTAAACTTAAACGGCTTTAAACTTCTGGAAATATAGTGGTTGTTTTGCTCATCAATGAAAAAAGCAATGGAGGAAATTCACCTGTTTATTCTGAAATTTCTAAACTGTTTAAAAATTATCTTAAAGCGCCTCTTTATGCTATTTTAAATTCTCCTTGTTTTGTTTTGGAGGTCTACAATAGGTTTAAATGCATCCTAGGTCAAAAAACACTTTAATTTTCTCATAATATGTGACCCTGGATCACAAAACCAGTCACGAGTCGCACGGGTATATTTGTGGCAATAGCCAACAATACATTGTATGGGTCAAACATATCGATTTTTCTTTTATGCCAAAAATCATTAGGATATTCAGTAAAGATCATGATCCATGAAGATATTTTGTAAATTTCCTACTGTAAATATATAAAACATTTATTTGTGTGAGTGGATGCAGCACAATCGCCAACATAAACAACTTTAAAGGAGATTTTCTCAATGTTTCCATTTTTTTTTTGCACCCTCAGATTCCAGATTTTCAATAGTTGTATCTCGGCCAAATATTGTCCTATCCTAACAAACCACACATCAATGGGAAGCTTATTGATTCAGCTTTCATGTGATATATAAATCTCAATTTAAAAAAATGTACCCATGTGACTGGTTTTGTGGTCCAGGGTCACATATACAGAGTCTGTTTATACGAAGATTCGGTTTCTCTAAACCCCTCCTTTCTGAGAGTCGGAAATGAAACGGCCATTAGCATAACTGAATTTCAGTTCTGGATCTTCCTCAGCACTGGATATATAGTGATACGAACAGTAAAGATTTTTACCGTGAGTCTCATCCTTCTGAAGTGCATCAAAGTGGATTTGCTTTTCTCGACATGAACAACACAAACCAAACTCAGTGTTTGAGGGTCAAAGTTGGTGTTGTTGGTGATCAGCCAATGAAGGCCACAGGCCACATTATGCAAATTTGTAACAACCCTATATATTTGTAACAGAAAGTGAGACGACTCGTTTCAGGCAGTTCAGAATCGATTATTTCTTTTTGGAGAAAATAACTTGTAGTGCACTTTGGTCTTGAAAACTTTGCTGAGCTTTTACATTCACAAACAGCTTTATTACACACTACATGAAAGGTCATAAAGGGGCATTGAAAAGGTCACACTCTACACTAGTGAATCTCAAACTAAGGTTCACGATGTGGATAATTTTTCAATAACATTTCAAACATCCTTTTGAACATTGGTTTTATGTCATTATTTAAAAAAATGTGTGCAGTTTTATCTTAGTATCTGTTCTGGATGGATTGGGGAGGAAGTCTTGAGTTGTGTATTTTTACATCAAGTGTTCATAAGAGTTCATCAAACTCTCTTGTTTCATTCAAACAAGTAAAATCCAGTTTTACACAGCATGATTTAATCTACAAACCAGGGTTGCCTAACAGAAAGCCTTTGATATGCTGTTGTTGGGGATGTAGAGTGTAATTGTGTTATTTCCAGGCTGGAGCTGTGTCAGGTGGAGGTCGAACTGGGTCGCTTCTTGGCTCTGCGTGAGGAGCTTGAGCTGGAGGAGCAGAACGTCCAATCTCAGGACAAGAAGAAACAAAAGCTCAGACTCCAGCGAGAGAAGGGCGTTATCAAACAACGTAGACACAAAGCACAACATGACAAAATGTAAGAGTTGAATGTGAAATGTGCCACACAATTGCACAACGCTTTTATCACATCCACTCCAGTTTGCAGTTAAATGCAAGACATGTAACCTGAGCCATTTAAGGGGCAGTGAGCGCTTTCTGAGAAATGTTGTTGAAAATGGAAACGCACAATTTTGTGAATATTTGTTAGGGTGTGTCCACTTTTGGCATGTTTGGTTGGATTAAAATGAGCTCTGGGACGATTGCTCTGTTAGTGCGGTTCATTTGAATCAGTGTGAACGCTGCCATCTGAACCCTGGTGCCACCAAACAAACAGACTGAGACGCTGAAAAGATGAGTCTCGATCCGCTTCCAAATGAACTCTGGTGCGGTTTCAACTGTCAGAACTGCTTCTCCTCACAGCAGATCTGTGTGTGTGTGTGTGTGACGGATAGATCCCTGTCGCTGTTTTGACTCCTTTACACATTGTATGGTCTACATGAGTTCTCAGTTGGTCAAAATACAATCATATGTAGACTATGCACACACAGCGTGGACGTTCGGTAAGTTCTGTCTTGAAATATACAGAATAAAAGCCAACCAATCAGGTTGTGGACACATCCCTTCCCTATGCCTTTAGGTTCAGTGCTAAAAATGCCAAGGTGAACACTAAGCAGACCAAGACTCAATGTTTCTTCTTCTTTTTTTGCCGGGAGTAAACGAACCAAACAAATCGAACTACAAGTGTGAACGTACCCTTAGATGTCTGTTCTTCTGTGTGTGTTCTGGAAAAAATTTTGTTTGCACATAGTCCTGGCTATGTAAATATTAGAAAAAAACAACAAATTGGATTGGTCCGATCTATAGAGAACCAGAACGCTCTTGTAGCCAATCAGCAATAGGGGGCGTATCCGATCGAGATGAAAGAGTAAATGGTCACATGAATATAATTGGATAAAGAAGGGTTATGATTAGTGTTAGGAGCCACGTTAATATTGGAACAGCTTTCCAGTGCTGGAGACTTTAGAGAGCAGGAAGGCCTGAAGGTCTTGCTCTGTTTCTGCTCGATACGTGAGTAACTCTGGTATTTGCTATGTTTCATAGAAGCAAGATATGCTGTTGTTGAATCACAGCTGATTCATCCATATTTGCACTAGATGTTAGTGGTTGCTTGAGTCGCAGAGTTTGTCTTTCTATTAGGGGCGGAGCAATGAAAAGAGGGGGGTGTTTGTGTGGGTGTCGATTTCAACTATCAACATTGTTTCTCAGTAATCGCATGCATCTTTAACAGTCTAAATCATATCACAATTAGACTTATTGCTGAATTGTCACTTGATGGATGGTAAAATAAAAAAATCACATAGATTTTCAAAGGAGGCAATGCAACACATTTGAAGATATTTTAAATTTAGTTGAATCTTGAATCTATTTTTCCTTGCCAAAAATTTGCTCATCGACTTAAAAAGTATTTAAAAAACAAAGTAAAGAGTCTTTAACCTATAACCAGCAGAGAGAATGGCCTCTGGTTTTCTAGTCAATTTGTAAAAAGCCTAGAAACCCTATAGTACCGCCACAGACCCCGGCATCATGGCGGCGAGTTGTAAGTGGGCAAGCACCACTTGAAAATGTTTGTTTAAATTTTTCCGACAACAGTGTTATTCGTATAATCTCCTGTGACAGTGAACGTGACAAGGTTTTACAAGAGCAGGCAGAAGTCCTCAGGAAACAACAGGAACAGGCTCTTGCTGGCCGTCTCAAAGCATCTGTCTACCTCAAGCAGACTCTACAGAGGTGAGACATGTACATGCACAGTCTGTATAACTTGCATAAAGTCAATTCTCTGCTTTCAAATTAGTGGCCAGTCTAATAAAGTGTGTTTTGTGTTGTAGGATGAAACAGAAAGAGGCTGAGGCTAAAGAGAGGAGGAAGGAGCTCATGAAGAAGAGGCAGACCGCAGTGATGACGCTTAAAGCCAGTTTCGCTGCCAGTCAGGTACAGTCAATCAGTCGTAAGGGTTATGAGTTGAGTTTGGAGTTGTGAAGTGTCTGTGAAAGGAGAACTAGAATTGTGCGGTTTGAATAAATCTTAATATGTGTGTAATGCTTCATGAGGCCTAGTCAGGCTCAGCTCAAACGACATGGAGCCACCTCTTTGTAGGCTCACCACCCACAAGGAGAAGCTTAGGGTACCAATGTGGTTGATTTTCCCCTATGCACCTGACTTAAGTTTAACCCAGTGTCCCTGACACCTGCAATATTACACTCAGGTGAGTTCCCCTCTGACCGTGTTGGTTGACGCCTAAGAGTAGCAACTCTGACCGCATAAAATGCCTAAGAATTATAGTTACCTTACTGCATCTAACCCCACCTGAGAGTCTCACACCGAGTCGAACGACGCCTCGTTCCTTTTTGAACACCATCACTTGTGAATAAGGTCTCTAGTGTTCGACTAACCTGGTGCGCAGCAATAACTAGACAATCCAGACAATGCCTTCGGATATGCTTTAATCACGGCCGGAGGATCTCAGACCAGTTTCAGAGAGAATCCCACCAGCAAAAAGAGTACAACAGTTGGAGCATGGCAAAGGTGACATGATTCATTACATAATTTTCCTACAATATGATTGGTTCTTCATATGTATAATCCAGCAAACCCAGTTTCTTGATTTACTTCACTTTGTTTCTCAAAGTCATCGGTTTATATTTTTAAACATCTGTCTTTTGTTATATTCGGAGATGATTCACTGACTGACTTTGACCAAAGTGTTTGAAAACATTTAGGTTTCAAAAGCAAATTAATGTTATTCCTGCAAGGAAAATAAATGTTAGTTTTGATTAATTAAAAAATCCATCACAACAACTAACAGCAACTATAGAGGAGCGCCCTTGCGGACAGGAGCTTGGTTGCGGAAACAAAGTTTTGCAATATTTTCTAAATGTCAATAAAAAAACGATTGCAAAGTGACTGCGTTTCCATTAACCGATGTTATGTGAGTAAAACGTCTTTTTTTGCTCTCGCGATCTCATTCCAAAAATCATGGCAACAGATGTTGGTAGATTTAAGTATATCGCAGCCCAAGCACTAGCCATTATTATCAATGGAAGGAGACGTAGATGTGTTTTCACAGCATTAATGGCAATGTCTATACTGAGAGCGGCTCATATGAGTGTTTCTCACTCCTTCTGCTTCAAGATCTTGAGAAATTGTGGCATTTCGTTGTTGTTTAGAATCCAATATTCCTGTGATACCATCTTTTATGAGTTTAATAAAGAACTCTGTCTCATCTTCTGTCCAAACATACCACATCATCTTTAAAGAATGATCGACTTTTATGTACACCAGTTTTGCAAAATATTCCTTTTTCGAATTGCCTGAAAAACCACCTCATGCGAGCGTATAAACTTTTTTGCGATACTTGGGATTTTTTTGTGAAATTGACGTGTTTCCATTGGGTGTATTTTCAATTCTCAATTTCAATTTGCACAATTTGAAGGGTAATGGAAACGCAGCTAATGGTATGTGTATCCGCTGCAGCACTGGACAAGTATTGCTGGGCGAGTGTTTGCGTCTACATAAGCCATTGATAGATCTTCTCTCCATGTACTTAGGAAACGATGTGTGCTAGAAAACTACAACAGAAAGCCTATGAACAGAAACAGAGAGAGCAAGAGCAACACATGAAAGAGTCACTGGAGGCCAAAGGATTGAACAGCATTGAACACATCCACCGACTGAGAGCGCAGGAGCGCTTCAGGAAGAAAAATGCGTGAGAATTTCCCATAAACATTTGATGTGAATCTTTAAAAGGCTTGAGGACAGCTATTTTTCATATCTTCTATCTTTTTCATTGAAGGGAATTTGAAGATAAACGGAGAGTGGGGCAAATGGAGATTGTGGCTAAATTGGTCTCGGAAAGGAACGTGAAGGAGAGGCGTAGAAAATCTCCCGTACTGACTCTGAGCCATGAGAAAAAACGTGATGAGAAACTCTTGCAGAACATTCTGCCTCCATCTGCACATACAAGGAGAGAGGTACCACTGATCGCTTAGCATGACACTCACCATATATGTTTATCAGTAAAAAAGTGATTCAAAATGATTGTATGTTCTGCGCTCCACAAAGAGAAAGTAAAGTAAGCTTATGAATGATGCAAGTTTGTCTGCAGAAGTAGAGATCACATTGCATAATGCCATTATAAGCCAACATATGTCTAAACCATCGCCCAAGAATAGACTAGTCATCAATTAGATGAAACCAAACACCTTGTAATCACTGTTGACTTTGCTTACATGATGGCATATCATACATCTCGCAAGTTATTTTGGCAAAAACGACATGTAACCAAATTCAAGGTTATTTTGTCTAGAAGTGTGTTACTCATAGCCGGACTATAATCGGGTCTATAGTTAACCTAGATGGTGAAATGACGGCTATTGCTTGCTGGGATGTGTCTGCAGTATATTAAAAGGATCTTATCATGAGGCATCACTATTTCAATTCAATTACGTTTATTTGTACAGTGCTTTTCACAACACAGATAGTTTCAAAGCATGTTGAACATCGTTCAGGAGAGTGTTTCAGTGATACAATGTGATTTGGCTTTAATGAACAGGGAATCTAGAATGAAATCAAGATATTTCCTTTATTCTCTCTGAGCCCCATTGAGCAGCCACAGGGAACTGTGTGGTGAGGTGTTGGAGATAAAACCTTGAAAGGAACCAGACTCATCTGAGGCCACAAGATAAATATCATGTAACAATAATAATGCATTATTGGGGTGGTAAATACAGCTTGTGATTATAATGATTGCGATAAAAGGATAATATTATGGAGCTGGTTAAGTCTCTTGTATCCTCAGGATAAGCATCTCTAGATAGAAAAAGGAAAATAAAGGTAGAAGGACTAGCTGCTGTTTGTATTAAAGGAGTGGTATAATGCCCTTTTCACAAGATGTAAAATAAGGAAAAAAAGAGTGTGTGTGTGAAGGTTTAGCTCAAAATACCCCACAGATATTTTTATATAGCATGTTAAAATTGTTACTTTTTGAGGGTGAGCAAAAACGCACCGTTTTGTGTCTGTTCCTTTAAATGCAAATGAGCTGCTGCTCCCGGCTCAGGGGGCGGAGCTTCAACAGCTTGTGTCTTGAAAATTTCAAAAACCTTTAGTCTTTTATGTTCAAACCGGAGTCAGACAAAGATGGAGAGACTAGAAGTGACAACATGTAGAAGCAACAGGACATTTCTGAATGGTTAGTTGATGAATTTATGTAGCTTATGTGTAGTTATCTTCTAGTCATTAATTAGAATATTCTGTCATGATAATCTATAAATCGCGTTTCCGGGGGCGGGGTTTATGTAAATTTTAGGGTTGGTGATGTCACTAACCCGGGAGGAATGTGGTGTAGTCTCTACCAGCCGTTTGTTGTAGTCCTTAAAAAGCAATTTCTTTAAAAGAAAATCTCTCCCTTTGCTTTGAACTTTGAGCGTCGTAACTTTGCAGATGTTGTTTATGCTCAAACAGCAACATTACACACTAACTAAAGTTAGAAAAGTGAAATCATAATCAACCAACCCCTTTAAGCCGGGTTCACACTGTACAATTTTGTCCATGATTTGGCCGTCTGAGAGAAAAGTTAAGAATCCTAAAAGACTCCTCTGATTCTAGGCTAAAATCTGTAGTCTTAATCACATTAGACGCATTAATATACAGCCGATTAATGACCATTGCGATAAAATTTGACCTCAGAATAAATGATTGATTTCATCTGAAATGATGATATTGATGATGTAAGACATGAGTCTTCTTGATGTGATTTTCTGCTGAAAAAAAATGTGGTGGTTCCTGGCAGAAATTCTGCAGCCGTTTGCAAAACACCCGTATTTTGTAGTCTTTCTGAGAACAGGAATGAAGCCCTTTCTGTCCTGAACATTGTATGCGTTTTTAACACTTGACGATTTTCCAAGTGAGCAAGGAACAAAAGAATTGGTCAAATCTTATGTCAGCTTTCGCCATTACGAAGAAGCAACATCCCGACTCACTCATTTGATGCTTTGTCATCAACTCTTCAGTTAATTCTATAGTACAGTATTCATCCTATAGTTATCCCATAGTGCCTTTGGAAATACGCTTTAGCTCTGGTTTCGATGTTATGCTCATCAGCCAAGCATAGTAACTGAACAGAAGTTATCGTCAGTTCCCCTGTGACGTCCTATTTTGTGTACATCATGACAATGTCCACATGCAGCTGGTTAAATAAAGTTCCACAACTCTACAATATTTGAAGTTTTGAAAGCCATCCTCAACGAACACTAGTTCTGTGTGTGCATAACATCAGGGAATCACCCAGTCATAGAGTCATATTGTACATGTACTCCTGACCCCAAATCAAAGATGTTGATGGAAGCAACACTAACAACCACTTTTTCCACTCGTGTTTAATTCAGGAAAAGCATGTAATGTCCAGTCCCAGAGCACCTCGCGTCAGGGCGTACAGTGACAGCAACAGTGATGTCAGTTCCTCTTCAGACTCTGCAGAGCTGAAGTTTGGAGAGTGTGTAGAAATGGAGGATGAAGATAAAAGAGAGATGAGCCTGGCCCAGCCTGAGTTCACCGGCCTTTGGGAACACAAACACAAAGATGATATGGTAACAATTTCAATAAAATACATAAGCATGTGACGCTTGACCATAATGCATGAGTCATGCTTGAGTCAACGGGCCACTAAAGACTAAAAAACACGTTTACATTTTTTCATTCCCCTGACCTGCATCTCGTGTGCTTTGTGCCCCTCATTTTCTTCGTGACTTATTTACTTATACTAATGTTTGTTGTTTTTTAGTGCACAAAAATCATCTATCCCAATATTCAGAGATTTGATTTCATCAAAAGTGTAAGGTGTTTTGTCGAAACATCGTGACCAGTACGGTGTAGATCATTGAGACCATCGGCACCAATAGTCTCAATGCTTTTGGGAAACACAGTCTATATCATCACACAATGGACAAACTCTTAACATATGGCTATGATTATGCAACTGGCCCCTAGTATTACTACCTTATTTTTGTATTTACTCTTTCCTTAATGCTGCTTTTTATACACTATAATAGAATAAATGTCATTCTTTCATGTACAGCTACAAAATCATTGTTTTTTGCCATATCTGTCCTCTTAGGCCACACCAGATGAAAACATTCATCTTGAAACATCTTACACCACCATGAAGACTGACATGAACAAGGGTTTGCTTTCAAAGGAAGCTAAAAAGACCATAAAGGGTAGAGAATCAAAAGGACCTCCATTCATCAGCAAACCAGAGATTATTCTGTTTAAGGTACCGAATGCAGACTGTTTCATCATAATAGCTGTGTTCAAAACTTAGTGAGCTGCCTACCTAGACATCATTCTTGGGAATTAAAGGTCCAATGAACAGAATGTGTCAGATTATAGGAACCGAAGTCCGTATGCCTGATAAAATAATTCTTCACTAATAATACAATACCATAATGCATTGCAATGAGGGCAGCAAAGAATTTCCATTCAAGGCGGATGATAATGCTGAGGGAAATATTTATCATATTATATATTAAACATGCAGTTTGCGTTTGCTCTCAATTCAGTCACTTAAAGTATGGAGCCACTAAAGGGATGTGGTGGTGGAAAAAATATGAAATGGGAGGAAAAAATATATTTCTAAACTTTTGGCGTTTGAGCTCACTTAACTTTTAGACACAGCCATCATCCGAGACCTCAAAAACGTGCCTCTAAAGTACAAAACTTAATACATTATTATATTACATCTAATATATTTAAATGTATGAATAAATTGCATGTTTCTGAACTGTATTTGCAGGATTGCGATGTTGGGAAGGTCTATAAGAAGAAAGTCACACTCACGAATGTCACATACGGGACTAATTACTGCAAGCTGTTGGGAGTGTCACAGAATCTTAAAGATCATGTGTCAGTCAGGTAAGCTGCTCTTTTAGCACGTCACATAAACATCTTACGTTTGAGGGTTTACTTATCAGTCTCATTTTGATAGAAGGGATGCTCTGTTAAAGGTGGTATCAGCGATTTCAGGCCCAAAAGTAAATGTTCAAATTCATCTAATCTTTCCTAACGATCCGCTATCTGCCCGCCCCATAAGCAGGCTGTCAAAAAAACGCGTCTCTGTAGGCAGCCTAGGCTCTGAGATCTGCACACAAAAACAAATGGTTTAGCCAAACACTCAAAACCAAAATAAACAGTGTTCCAACCAATCACCGACAGGGGGTGGGTGTTGTGAGGTTTTGCGCTCGTGCACGGCAGCACGTGAATCAACAGCGTCTATCAGTGGACATGGCTGAGTCAATCCCAAAGAGGAGGAGAAGGAGGATTTGTTGGAGGGAATACCATCGTGTTTATTCAACGACACGAATAGTTATCGGGAAGGCTATGGAAAGGTGGAGAGAACTTAAAGAACTAACATTTTTTAAATCGGACGCCGAGGTTGCATTGTTTCTTCTGGACAGGTGAGTAGCTGCTAGTGCTGACTTGTTTGGATGTGAACTGTGTGTGAAAATATCCTTCTTGAAAAAATATGAGCGAAGCTCGACTAAACTTGGGTAGCTCTAGCTAACGTAGGCGACATTATGCTGAATAGAATCAATAGTTTTTTTCATGATGCACGAAACGGGAGGGAGGGGCGAGCTAACTGGGTTTGTTTGGGATCTCGCTTCAAACACAAACAGAAGTGACGTCACCCACAATCGCTGATACCACCTTTAAAGCCAGAGCAGTTTGGCACGTGGTACTGGCATCTATTGCTGACTCTCTCTGTTTGTCTTGAGAAGAAAGTTCTGTCATCATTTCCAAAAAGTGTTCAGCTCTCTTACTTAAAATTTAGTAAACCTGTTGCCTTAAAATTATTAAGTAAATAAACCTAATGCTTAGGTGACAGTTCCACATTACTTCATTTTTTTTATTAATCATGAAGTTTATTTAGTTAATAATTTAACTAAACGTTAAATTATTTTCTAGTTTCCTCAATTGTTTTAAGTAAAGTCAACTGATCACTTTTTACGTGAAACAGAAAAATGTCTCTCTTTTTTTCTTTTCAATCAGATCCAATGTTTTTTGGACTTATTGAAGTAAATTATGACAGAATTTTCATTTTTGGCCAAATTATTCCCGAGTATGACTGTGTGTTTTCTTTTGCCTTAGATTTGAGCCACATTGACACAAATATGGGTCAAAAATATCACAAAGTCAAATTTAAATATAAGCACCCTCAAATGAAAGCAAATGCATCAGTTGATACTGTAATAATATCATATTGGCGAAACAGATTTTGGCAAATGCTCCAGTGTGTATTTGTGTTTGCGCTCTGGAGAACGTCAAAGGTTTCTATTTACAATGTGTTTTTGCAGTGAGAAATTTAGCCAATCACAGACAAGTCTGTTGATCTTTTGAACGCAATGGCCAATCAAAGGTGTTTAATTTAGTAAAATTCTACTAAATTTGACTTGCGAATCCTCTCATTAACAAACAGAGACACGATGCAAGTAAGAGATTCATTATGTGTTGACAACTTTATTGATTTTATTGGAAAGTTGTGAGATTGTGAACTGAGATGAGTGACAGATTTATAGTGATTGTAAAGGGTGCGCTCTTTGCACGCTTTCGAGGCGATATAGCTATTATCCATTTAATAAATGTGTTGTTTTTAAGAGGATCGATGGCCAATTACACACTGAAAGTTTCGGAAGTGACATCTACACATAAATGCAGGATTTACTCTTGAAATTACAGTTGAGATATATAACATGCGCACAGGACAAAAATATAACATATCAAAATAGATACGCACAATGTAAATGCAGACTAATAGATTAATAGAAAAATATTCTTATCAATACATTTTTGATATTCCATTTCAATTATTTGTAAAAGTAATGACTCACTGTACTCTAATTTCAGATAATCAGTGATTTGATTCTTACTTGTCCATCTCACAGTCAAATTAAAATGTGAAGTTTTAATAAACTCGATGCTAAAGTTCAGGTTAATGTTTAATTGTCCTTCTGACTCGTAAAATTAAAACGTATGACTCTGCAAATCCATTAAAACTAACTGTGAACAACTAATGAATTGTGATTTTTATCGCAACATGCATGTTTGTTATGATGCATAAATCTCAATTTTAACAATGAAAAGTGATACAGACAATGATGCATGTGCAACAACAATAACGTGCATAGTTCTGATATTAACATAATTATAATGTGTTGTATGCAACATGCACAAACTAGGAATATATTCAACTTTATTAGTCTTTAATGCTAAATGCAAGAAATCGTTAGAAGAAGACAAGGAGAAAACAACACATTACATACAGACAATAACCGACAGAGGACTGAACAGAGAGTATATGCAAGAGACCTGTACATTTTAAGTTCATTTTGAAATTAGTCCCTATCAAGGTGTTTGCTTTTATTTACTAAGTGTGTGTTGTCTCTTCTTGCAGTTTCGAGCCGCCAGGGCCCATGTCTGCAGGCATGGCTTGTGATCTGGAGGCTATATTTAGACCTTTGGTAAGGTTTCTCCCCACTCCACATCTGGTGTTTGTCACGGGAATAATATATCTTTGCTTCACTCTCTAGGTCCCATGAGATGATTTGCCAGACACAATTAGATGGAATTCTGTTTCAACTTTCTGTTTTTATTATATCACTGCATGTGGGTGGAGATGAATCATAGAGAACAGTGAAATTACTCACAGTAACATGGGATGGATTACGTGAGCTGAGTAGTTGCTTTGTCACAGTCTAGTTACTTTTTATTTCTAAGGCAAGGCATATTTATCACACTTCATACACAATGATAATTCAAAGTGCTTTACATAAAGAAGGAGTTAAATTAACCATAAACAAAAATATCATGCGTAAGAAATAAAAATAATCATCTAAAGGCTAAAATGCTGTTCCTCACGACCTAAATCCCTAAATTCAGGAAAAGTGTCTAGCACTTTTCACCATAAACATCTTTTCAGAAAATCATACTATTATATCTATAGTGCCTGATCAGTCACTTCATAATGAATCCCGCTCATGTGTCACTGCTAATTTGCATAAAGTAAAACTTTATTGAGTGCCATGGAAACCCTAGTGAAAAATAAAATGTATTTGAAATACGTTTATTTTATTCTAAGTATACTACAAATACATTTACATATTTATGTACTTAATAGAAATGCCCTGCAATTGTACTTTTAGTATACTAAACTGATATACTTAAACTGGAACAACTCATTTTGCACTTAATGTACTTTAGTTTTCCAGAAATAGTGCTCAGAAGTTCAACTAAAGATATACTGAAGTATATTTGATTGTGCTAAAGTGGAACTATTGCAAGTATACTTTAGGTACACTTTACATATCTTGCATTTAAAGACTGATATTATACAGAGATCATACTATCCTTACTCATTAAAACACATTTTATGCTTAATATTAAGAAATTTGCATTGTGCAATAAAGAATTACTCCAAATTATGTTTAATTATAATATATCAGTAAGTCTCAAGCGATATATCAGTAAATATGTTAATGGTTTGTTGTATACTTAGTAAACATATTTTAAATACGTTTTGGTATAGGTTTTTTCACTAGGGAACGCCCACAATGCATAGCCTTCAGTCACCAGAAATCACCAACTCTCACTGACAATTATTGGCTTTCATATTAAGACTTTCTTATGATAGAAATTAAGTGCAGAAATTGTCATAAATGAGATCTGGGCAAGACAAGTGATAGTGCAAACTTAAGAACCAAACACACAGTTGACTTCCTTTACAGGACAAATTTTTAGATCTTGTAAACCAAGAAATGAAGTAGATGATCATCATCTCCTGTTCTACAATGTTTACCCCCCATCTTACTCTAAATATTATGAAATTGATCAGGGAAAGCCCCACAGTAATAAATGTTCTATATCTGTTGTAGCTCGATGTGGATTTGGATGGTGTGATTCACTTTCAGTCGGCTACTGGCCCTTTTTCTGTGGCTATCCAGTGCTCCAAGAAAAAGTGTGAGGTAGGGGTTTTTGCATGGTAAATGACTCTTTTTTTTTTGTTGAGGTTTTGGTGAGTTGTTAATCCCATTATTTCCTTTTTTTCCCAGATGGTTGTTGATCACTGTCTTGTGGACTTTGGCACTCATGTGGTCGGACAGACGGTGTCACGAGTAATCACCATGACCAACAGAGGGGCTCTCGGCACTCGCTACACGCTGACCCCCGTCTCCACCGGTCCCCTTCAGCAAACCTTCACCAGCTCACTGGTGAATCACACTGATACGACTGACTGTATAAATCACGCTGACACGGCTGACTGACTCCTCCAGTAGTGCCTGTTGGGTCATAAGTGAGCTGAGTGAGGGAGATAGTCCTGTGATTTGGTAATCTAGTTATTCTGGTTATGTTAGAGTGAATCTGACAAAAATATGTTCAGGTAGGGTTGCCAACTTTGTACCTACAAAATATGCAACAGAAAGTGGTATAATGTGGCAGTGCACTTTCATTGTGATTTCAGCTTAAATCTAAAGGATCCCATGATGTGTGATGTGATTTTTTTTAAAGTCCCCCTGTAGTCAGTAATTGTATCCCTTAACTCATCTTTGATCACCAAAATTACATATTTAAACGTTTTTTCCTTGAAAAAAAATCTTCTTGCCTTAAAATATCTTGAATGTAACTCGACACCCTCGCCTCATTTAGTATACACGGTTCTATGAATATGCAAATGAGCCCCGCCTCCACTCACTCACTCAGCTCAGAGATCCACTGGTTGACGATCACACGTTGATCTGATTGGTTACAAGGTAGTTTGTGACGTCAGAAACACCAGCGATTTCAAAGCGTGTTTTTGAGACTGTCTTTGGTTCACTGCAGTTTTAAGGAGGAAATACTCAGCAATGGTGTCGACTTATGAACTTACACATGCTTTGTCTTAAAGCGTATTAAAAACACCACATAGACACATAAACAACATTAAAAGCTGGATTTTCACCACAGGGGGACTTTAATATTTTGGTCAATCTTTCTGCTCAGGATTCTGGTAAAAGCGGTAGTTTAGAGATGGCCAGTCTGAACCCAGAGAACACAGCAGAAATCCCATCAGGCATAGAGAAGACTCACATTGACCTCGGACCAGGTAACACAGTGCTTTTCTCCTGTGGTACAGTGCTTTTTTAGTAATACATTTGAAATTTGTAGTATTAGTTGCAAGCATGTAAAAACAATGACTTCAGTGTTGACACTGACACTATTTAATTTCAAATAGGACCTGGGTTTTTACTAGGCTCTTTATGACTTAATCCCTTCTACATCCGGCTTCCAAAACATAGTCAGCATAATTACACTGCCTTTTAAGACACCGGTTTTTTTTTCAAGTCGATACAAATGGCCAATCTAAAAGCACTGATAGAAATAGTTTAGTCTAATGAAAAATAAAGATATACCACTTTTTCAGTCTTCTTAGCTTTGACAATTGATTGTGACAAATGTATGTGACATGTACGTATGTGTACATAATATACACGTATACACTTTGTACTTCTTGTTTCATAGTAAATTCTGTTTAATAGTGTCTCCTGTCAGCAGTCACAGTCCTGATGAGGTTCTGACAGCTGATCCAGGATCAGTGGATAGTAAAGTGGAGCCTACTGAGATTAGCATCGAGGAGGTATGAACACATTGACCTGTTTACACACATTTAAGAGAGCAAATCAAGAAAGGCATAAATCGAGTCTGGTTCTCAAAGTTTGAATTTTTTAATTTTATTTTGCAGACACATTTATTATTTATCCAACATTTATTAACTCAAAGAATATCTAAAGGAATCTATCTGAGGATAGATGAAACAGCTTTGCTAGTGTAACGTTCTCTGTCTGTTTAGTTTTGATTGTGTTTTGGTTTTGTTTAAACTGTTCCCTGTCCCGATTAGACTGAGTTATGTTTGCTAATTAGTTTCCTTAGTTACTGATTATGTTTACCTGTTGTTCATTTAGTTCTCTTGTTATCTCTGTATATTTAAGTCAGAATATTTGTATAATATTTACACATGGTTTGTCTTAAAGCATATTAAAAACTCCACATAGACATAAACAACATTAAAAGCTGGATTTTCACCACAGGGACTTTAAATGGCAGTGTAACATACAGGTGTTCTCTTTACAGCCGTATGAAGGTGATGTTGGCTCATTTATGAGTGTCAGAATACCCATCATCTTCACACCAACCATTCCAGGAGAGGCCAAACTGGATTTCCAAATCCTATTTTCTCAACCTGGTTGTGAACCGGTAGGGTTTTCACATAATTATAAAAATATATATATATTAACATACTTTATATTTGCTTTAACAGCTCAAAATATGAACTTGATTTTCTCCTTGTTTTCTGAATGCATAGATTGTGGTTTCAGTTTGTGGGGTGGCCGAGAGCGCTCCTGTGTGGGTGACCAAGCCAAATATTGACCTGAAAATCTGCATGTATGATCGTCTTTATCAGGACAGCATCGAAGTTCAAAGCAGGTGAATTGCACCAGTTTGATTTTTATCAAGACAAGATCCACATTTGCCATTGAATTCTATTGCTGGTGGACTTCTAAAGAAGCACAGAGTCACAGAGCAGCTGTATTCTGTAGAGATCCCCAACCTGACCGACAGATAAAACCTTGACTTAAGAAGACGTGTTGTGCTGCCTATCAGTGGGATGACATGAATTTGTAGGACATAATGCTTGCAAAGTAGGGGTGTAACAATATATCGTGTCACAATTTATATCAATACAAAAATTCAACAATATGTATAGTGGATAGTTCACCCAAAATAAAAATTACTGTGTGAAAAAAAACAAAAATGAAAGTGCTATATATAATGTTAAACATAATGTATAATAATGCAATAGGGGAATATTTGTGGCTCCTGATAATGCCAAATGTCTGATGTTACCAGTAAAAAGTGGCCTACATTATTTTAAATATATCTAGTCAGAGTTCAATCATATTTGTCTAAAATAATTCTGTATTTTCAGCTTCAGAATCATGAATATTTTTATTCTGGTGTCTCTATTGTCCTGTGCATTGGGTTTCCAGCACCAAGTCCAAGTCTATTCATTTACACCCGCAATATAATACCAAATTTAGCATTTCAATCAACTGTACATTTTAATCAACCTTTTATCATATGTCTTGGAGTATCGCAATATTATCATATCGTGAGTTTAGTATCGTGATATGTATCGAATCGTTACACCCCTACTGCCGATGCCAGTTAAAGAATATGAATATTTGGTGGTGTTTTTTCTTTTTTCAGGCCCTTTATTTCACGCTCTGCATAGTCTGATTATTTAAAGAATTCCCAGGATGATCTTCCATTATATCTGATGTTCTGGAAGCTTCCTGCTGCTGGCAACATTGGGGAAAATGGGTCATCTATTCTAGATCCATATGGATAGTGGGGTACTGCATATTTCACAGACCAGCTGATGTGGATCTGAATGAGTGGCACACACAGATCTCGTTTGCTTCTCATATTTTATATTTTTTCTGGTTGTGCTTTAATGCTCTGTGTTGCTGAGAGTGTTTGGATGGGATTACACACACACATACATGGAGATTACATTGTACAATGCAATGTAATTATGTTTGACGTTGAGACTCTTTCAAATTGAGATTGAGACTCTTTCAGATATGAATATATTGGTTCTTTCTGTTTAACCGATGTCTTCTCTTTCAGTCTGTTTTCCTGACTTTTGAGAATATTAATATTTGGTGGTGTTTTTTCTTTTTTCAGGGCCAGCTCAGCTCTCAGATTGACATTCAAGGTGTGTAAAGAGATGAGGAACCACATGTCTATCCTACCTAAAACAGGATTTATCCAGGCCAAATCCAGCTTCAGTGCTCAGCTGAAATTTCTGCCCAGGTAGACCTTGATAACAACACTTAATTAGATAAATAATACTAGACTTAAAGTCCCCCTGTTGTAAATCATCTTTGATCACCAAAATTAAATATTTAAATGTTTTTTCCTTGTAAAAAAAAAACTTCATGTCTTAAAATAGCTTGAATGTAACTCGACACCCTTGCGTCATTTAGTATGCGCGGTTCTATGAATATGTAAATGAGCCCCGCCTCCACTCACTCACTCACTCACTCAGAGATCCACTGGTTGACGATCACACGTTGATCTGATTGGTTACAAGGTAGTTTGTGACGTCAGAAACACCAGCGATTTCAAAGCATGTTTTTGAGACTGTCTTTGGTTCACTGCAGTTTTAAGGAGGAAATACTCAGCAATGGTGTCGACTTATGAATTTACACATGGTTTGTCTTAAAGCAGATTAAAAACACCACATAGACACATAAACAACATTAAAAGCTGGATTTTCACCACGGGGGACTTGCTTGATGGGGTGACTTTCATACTGTTTTTTCCTGTTCATTTCTCATTGTTTTTTAAACAAAGTTGGGAATTTAGATTAAAAAGAACCTTTTATGTTTGTTTCAAATCTGAATGAGTGGATGCACACCGTCTCCTGTTTTTACCTGTATGTCTGGGGGAAGCAAATTCCACTCGCCAGTTTTCATTTGCCTTTTCTCAAAGTATCAAAGGTGATTGGGGCTCCCAAGTTTGACCCCTAGTGTCAGTCATTGACACCCCATCAAATCAAGAGGTGCTCACTGCAGAGTCACATGACGTCCAGTTCCTCCTCTCTGGACGTTTAATGGTGGAGGGATAGAGTAGGGTAGAGTTGGATGGATAGGGTTAGGGTGTAGTTGAGTATTCTAGCTCCACCCGTCTTAGTCATCTTACTGCTGTACATCCACTTCTACAGTGCTCACACACCTTAAATACAGTTGTGGTCAGAATTAATGGCACCCCTGGTAAATATGATAAAAAAATGGCTGTAAAAAATAAATCTGCATTGTTTATCCTTTTATTCTTTTATTCAAATAATTTGCAAAAATCGAACCTTTCATTGAAGTAAAAGAATTGAAAGTGCGGGGGAAATCACATTATGAAATAATGGCACAAATATTGGCAATCTCCTTTTGCCAAGATAACAGCTCTGAGTCTTCTCCTATAATGCCTGATGAGTTTGGAGAACACCTGACCAGATATCAGAGATCATTCCTCCATACAGAATCTCTCCAGATCCTGCAGATTCCCAGATCCATGTTGGTGCTTCTTCTCTTCAGTTCAGCCACTCATCTTCCAAAGCGTTCTGGTCAGGGACTGGGACAGCCATGGCAGAATTTTGAGTTTGTTTTGGATCGTTGTCCTGATGGAAGATCCAACCACGGCCCATAATAAGATTTCTAGCAGAAGCCTTCAGGTTTAGATTTTTTATCTGTTGATATTTGATATAATCCATGATGCCATGTATCTGAACAAGATGTCCAGGACCTCCAGCAGAAAAATATGCCCACATCATTAAAGATACGGTATATTAAATTGTACACATGGGGTACTTTTTATCCTTGTGTGCACCAAACCCATATAGTGTGTTTGCTGCCAAAAAGCGAGGAGGATTTTTCTTGAAACCCTCCCAAACAACATGTGGGGATGTAGGAGTTGTTTGATTTTTATTTTATAGGCTTCTGACCCCAAGACTCAACTAATTCATCTCCATCTGTGATCCTTGAAGAGTCTTTGGCCACTCGAACTCTCCTCCTCACTGCATTAAGACAATATAGACACACGTCCTCTTCCAGGCGGATTCGTAACATTTCCTGATGATTAGAAACTTCTTAATTATTGCCCTGATGGTGGAAATGGGAATTTTCAATGCTTTAGCCATTTTCTTACAATACTTTCTATTTTGTGAAGCTCAACAATCTTTTGCTGCACATCAGAACTTTATTCTGTGGTTTTACTCATTGTGACGGATGATTCAGGGAATATGGCCTTTGTTTTTCCCTCCATATTTAAAGTCATAGCTGGACAATTTCATGTTCCTAGTCCCCCCGGTGTGCTAAATAAAGGTAAATATTAATGGGAATATACTTCAGAGATATTTTACTCTTAAAAAATTCTAGGGGTGCCAATAATTGTGTCCAACGTGTTTTGGAGAAAAACATTTATTCAATAAATGTCAATTTGATTAGATTAGATCGTTAGATTTGAGCAAATTGTTCGAATGAAAGATCAAAAAGATAAACAATGCAGATTTATATTTACAGCCATTTTTGATCATATTTACCAGGGGTGCCAATAATTCTGACCACCACTGTATATTTAGATTGTCGATAAGAAAATTAAACCTCATTACCTATTTGACATGAACCATTCCCATCCTTGAAAAATGTAACTTGTATCATAAAGAGCATCTCGCAACATAAAACCCTCGAACCATCAATAGAATCTCCCGAGAGAAGCATGTGGACATTTAGGAGGAGCTGAATTTGAATGAGGATGCTGAGATATTTTTAAACCTGAACTGTAACGCGCTGTGCTGCAGTGCTGTCGGATCCTGAGAGCGAGGCTGAGAAGTGTGTGTGTGTGTGTGTGTGTGGTGCCCTTCTCCTCGCCCACATTTTTCATCTGACAGAGCTGAATATTGATAGCTAAGCTGATTTGAGGTCAGATGAAGCCGCATTACATGATAAAAGTTAAAGGAACATTTTGCGGGCCTGACGTGCTGCAGTGGCTGAACTGAAACTGCTTTAATCTGCTTATAGTGCTTAAAATGCAGATTAAAACTGCATTAATAGCATCCGCACCATTTCACTCATCTCTCTCTCTCTCACTGCTGTGATCCAAACCCACAGATCTGTCTTGACTCCTGCTTATGTAATGCTCTTCACATGGCTCATTCTCACTGGAGCCTTTTGTGGGTTGTTTTTTGGGGGATATTGAATCAAGGACTGGTGGGCCGTTGTCCTGCTCCACTTCACAGACGCAGTGAAAGGAGAATTTTAAAATGACGGGACACTCATTTATATGACACTTTATTCAACAGGAAGAACAGCTCGTTCCGCACGTCATTCACGTGTGCTTCATTGATTCATCCTATTCACCTGTCCATTGTTAATTATCTCGTTAGCTCCTTTCTTTGCCCTTGTACTTAAGCCCTCAATTCCTGCCAATTCTTGGTCCTGGATTGTTTAACGTCAGTGTGTACATCAGTCTTGTTTATTGTTTTGATTCTTGGATTAAAGATCTATTTTAGTATCTTCATCATCGTGTGCTTTCATTACTGCCACCCACTGTGACAGAATCCAGGACCTAAAACAAAGATTCAATAATGGATTTGCCAGCAGTGCAACTACTCTGCCTGGAACAGCAAGGAAGAACCCTCAGGGACCACATGAGGGATTTTTTACAACGGGCGTGCCTGACTTAATTTCCCGACCACTCATTTATAGTATTCTACCACACCAGACTTCATGGAGTGGGTGCTGGCCACCTATGGATCCTCGTGTCCTGAGTCCATTCCAGTGAGTAATGTTACTGAGTCTGTTCCAGTGAGTGAAATTCCTGAGTGCGTTCCTGAGTGTTAAATTTCAGAGTCTTTTCCAGTGAGATGAATTCCTGCGTCTGTTCCAGTTAGAGAAATTTCAGAGTCCATTCCAGTGAGTAAAGCTTCAGAGTCCGCTCCAGTGTCGGCTCCAGCCCCTGAGTCCGCTCCAGTGCCGGCTCCGGCCCCTGAGTCCGCTCCAGTGCCGGCTCCAGCCCCTGAGTCCGCTCCAGTGCCGGCTCCGGCCCCTGAGTCCGCTCCAGTGCCGGCTCCGGCCCCTGAGTCCGCTCCAGTGCCGGCTCCAGCCCCTGAGTCCGCTCCAGTGCCGTCTCCAGCACCTGGGTCCGCTCCAGAGTCCGCTCCGGTTCACAACCCCATAGCTCCTCTCAATAAAAATTTTTTTGGTGGGACTATATGTCCCCCGGCTATAGTGGCCGAGCCAAGCTCCCAGGTCAAAGCCACGGAGGCCTATCCTCCCTGGTCTCCTGTACTACCGGTACCGTTCACCTGCCTATCACCTGCCACGACTCCAGGACCTGGAACAGAGTCCATTCCAGTGAGTAAAGTTTCAGAGTCCACTCCAGTGTCGGCTACAGCCCCTGAGTCCGCTCCAGTGTCGGCTCCAGCCCCTGAGTCCGCTCCAGTGCCGGCTCCAGCCCCTGAGTCCGCTCCAGTGCCGGCTCCAGCCCCTGAGTCCGCTCCAGTGTCGGCTCCAGCCCCTGAGTCCGCTCCAGTGCCGGCTCCAGCCCCTGAGTCCGCTCCAGTGCCGGCTCCAGCCCCTGAGTCCGCTCCAGTGTCGGCTCCAGCCCCTGAGTCCGCTCCAGTGCCGGCTCCAGCCCCTGAGTCCGCTCCAGTGTCGGCTCCAGCCCCTGAGTCCGTTCCAGTGCCGGCTCCAGCCCCTGAGTCCGCTCCAGTGCCGGCTCCAGCCCCTGAGTCCGCTCCAGTGCCGGCTCCAGCCCCTGAGTCCGCTCCAGTGCCGTCTCCAGCACCTAGGTCCGCTCCAGATTCCGCTCCGGTTCACAACCCCATAGCTCCTCCCAATAAACATTTTTTTGGTGGGACTATATGTCCCCCGGCTATAGTGGCCGAGCCAAGCTCCCAGGTCAAAGCCACGGAGGCCTATCCTCCCTGGTCTCCTGTACTACCGGTACCGTTCACCTGCCTATCACCTGCCACGACTCCAGGACCTGGAACAGAGTCCATTCCAGTGAGTAAAGTTTCAGAGTCCACTCCAGTGTCGGCTCCAGCCCCTGAGTCCGCTCCAGTGTCGGCTCTAGCCCCTGAGTCCGCTCCAGTGTCGGCTCCAGCCCCTGAGTCCGCTCCAGTGTCGGCTCCAGCCCCTGAGTCCGCTCCAGTGTCGGCTCCAGCCCCTGAGTCCGCTCCAGTGTCGGCTCCAGCCCCTGAGTCCGCTCCAGTGTCGGCTCCAGCCCCTGAGTCCGCTCCAGTCATTTTTGGCGTGAGGTCTTTCGGGGAGGGGGGAGTAATGTCAGGGTCATTGTGCGCTTTTATTACAGCCACCCAGTCCATATCCATGGAGTCCATGGGCACATTAAATATAACTTAATATGACTTAAAATAATCAATGCATTTACCTCAAAATGTGTAATTCTCATTCTTAATCGTTATAAAATAAGTTCACCCCCACCCCCTTCTTTTTCTCAATGTAATTTTTTGGTTCCTTCTTTTTTGGGGGGTTGAAAAGAGCCAAATGTGTTCTTGAGAGGTTTCCTGAGATTCACTCCGACTAAATCTCTGAAAATATGTTTGTGCTTACATGCTGCAGAAATAGCTTGCTGAGCGCTCTACTCATGCCTGTCATCTACAGTGTAAACACTGTGATAGATTAAATCGCTAGACTGTGTTTATGTACACTTGTGTTTGTGGAGGAGTGCACACCAACATTTCTGTGTGGATGCTTAATCCTTGTGATTTTGCTCAAATTATGAGTAAAAAACAAACAAACAATTCATTGACAGATGTCATTTGTCCATTTCCGTCCTTTGAGATGTGAATGGTAAATCCTCTTTATTGTTGTGGTAATGCTTCACACACAAACATAGGCTTAATATAAGAGCTTTATGACATTTCAGTGTTTAACAGAGCCACAGTTTTAACTGGCTATATATATACAGTGAGGAAAATAAGTATTTGAACACCCTGCTATTTTGCAAGTTCTCCCACTTAGAAATCATGGAGGGGTCTGAAATTGTCATCGTAGGTGCATGTCCACTGTGAGAGACATGATCTAAAAAAAAAAAAAAATCCAGAAATCACAATGTATGATTTTTTTAACTATTTATTTGTATGATACAGCTGCAAATAAGTATTTGAACACCTGAGAAAATCAATGTTAATATTTGGTACAGTAGCTTTTCTTTGCAATTACAGAGGTCAAACGTTTCCTGTAGTTTTTCACCAGGTTTGCACACACTGCAGGAGGGATTTTGGCCCACTCCTCCACACAGATCTTCTCTAGATCAGTCAGGATTCTGGGCTGTCGCTGAGAAACACGGAGTTTGAGCTCCCTCCAAGGGTTTAGATCTGGAGACTGGCTAGGCCACTCCAGAACCTTGATATGCTTCTTACAGAGCCACTCCTTGGTTATCCTGGCTGTGTGCTTCGGGTCAATGTCATGTTGGAAGACCCAGCCTCGACCCATCTTCAATGCTCTAACTGAGGGAAGGAGGTTGTTCCCCAAAATCTCGCAATACATGGCCCCGGTCATCCTCTCCTTAATACAGTGCAGTCGCCCTGTCCCATGTGCAGAAAAACACCCCCAAAGCATGATGCTACCACCCCCATGCTTCACAGTAGGGATGGTGTTCTTGGGATGGTACTCATCATTCTTCTTCCTCCAAACACGTTTAGTGGAATTATGACCAAAAAGTTCTATTTTGGTCTCATCTGACCACATGACTTTCTCCCATGACTCCTCTGGATCATCCAAATGGTCATTGGCAAACTTAAGACGGGCCTTGACATGTGCTGGTTTAAGCAGGGGAACCTTCCGTGCCATGCATGATTTCAAACCATGACGTCTTAGTGTATTACCAACAGTAACCTTGGAAACGGTGGTCCCAGCTCTTTTCAGGTCATTGACCAGCTCCTCCCGTGTAGTTCTGGGCTGATTTCTCACCTTTCTTAGGATCATTGAGACCCCACGAGGTGAGATCTTGCATGGAGCCCCAGTCCGAGGGAGATTGACAGTCATGTTTAGCTTCTTCCATTTTCTAATGATTGCTCCAACAGTGGACCTTTTTTCACCAAGCTGCTTGGCAATTTCCCCGTAGCCCTTTCCAGCCTTGTGGAGGTGTACAATTTTGTCTCTAGTGTCTTTGGACAGCTCTTTGGTCTTGGCCATGGTAGTAGTTGGATTCTTACTGATTGTATGGGGTGGACAGGTGTCTTTATGCAGCTAACGACCTCAAACAGGTGCATCTAATTTAGGATAATAAATGGAGTGGAGGTGGACATTTTAAAGGCAGACTAACAGGTCTTTGAGGGTCAGAATTCTAGCTGATAGACAGGTGTTCAAATACTTACTTGCAGCTGTATCATACAAATAAATAGTTAAAAAATCATACATTGTGATTTCTGGATTTTTTTTTTTTTTTTAGATCATGTCTCTCACAGTGGACATGCACCTACGATGACAATTTCAGACCCCTCAATGATTTCCAAGTGGGAGAACTTGCAAAATAGCAGGGTGTTCAAATACTTATTTTCCTCACTGTATATTAAGAGCAGTCTCTTTGTGTGACATTATAATTATTCTAAACTTTTTTTTACATGCATTTCCCCAAAATTAAACTTAAAACTTAAAGAGTAAGATTAAGCCGATTTTCAACACGCTTTGTATTGTTACGATGTCGGTAGTGTATGTAAATGAACAATGTTTACTCTTTCTCCGTGTTTCCTGGAACGAGTAATTCATGACAGATGCTTTCAAGTACAGATTGTACTTGCACATTTTTGATCCCCGCTGATGGACCGTCGGATCGACAGAGGGTTATTAACGAAACAGTTATTGTAAGAGTATGTCTATCACTGAATATTGTCTACTCTTGAAACTGCATTATGGTAAGAATACTATGCAACAGCTTTCTGACCTGTACGGGATGGTTTTGTTTTAGGCAGAGCTGATGGAACCACAGTTTCTTTAATCTTTTTCCCCTCCGTTTCCGGAACGGTACTGGAGTCGTAGTGTAAAAGTTCGCTAAGAAGTATTTCTTACTCAAGCAAGGCAGTTTTTGACTCTGGTCAAGCCTAACCAATCAGAGCAGAAAAGTGGCCTCGGACGGCAACATGTTCAGTGCATTATGGGTGCACTGTCTTTCCACCTTTCTACCACATACTGTAGGCAGCCAAGTTTTATTTAAAGCCTGAAAGTCAATCATGTCTATCATTCAGCATATAGCTTTTTGTGTAATGGTATAAATACTTGTAATTTACTTGGTGGGAAAGGTTTATAGGTACTTATTTCTCTTTTTTTATTTGATGTGTAATATTGATCAACCCAATTTTCTTTATAAATGTGCCTATTATTTAGAGCAGATTGATCTATTTCTTATTTGAAATTACTGCTTTGTTCATCTAATTGCAATTTGCAATGTTTCATTTATCCAAAATTCACCTGTGGATGGAGGTGCAAGCTTCAGGATCAGTGAAGACAGTGAAGTCCTGTGGCTGATCTTGGCAATGACAAGAACACTGAGTAATGAGGTTCACAGCGCTGCCGCTTTAGTGACATTTACCAGTGAAACGTGGTCTATTCTTTACTACACACAAGGGATAATGGTGAAATCAGTGCTGAACAGCAGTGCGATAGAGTCCTTGGGTGTCAGAGAGTAAGATGAAGGATTGTTAATGAGGAAGATGTCATGTTATTGTTTTAAATTCATGTTCCTGGTAATCTTGAATCAGAATAACTTCCTCTCGCAGCATCTCTTCTCTTCTCTGATGATGTGGGCGGGGCAACCTGTCACTCACATGAGATCAGCCAATAGCAAACCACAACCATCCAATCAATTCCCCACAGACACAATCAAGCCCCGCCCTACATTTGTTCTTGTTCGGGAAGCGGTTCACTCGGATATGCGGCACAATAGAGAAGAAAAGACTAGTGAAACTTCCGTTTCATGCCGACTTTAATATATAATTACATTAACAATCAAGTACTTTTAAAATTGAAAAGTAGGACTTTTACTGGAGTTATATATTATTTGGGCATCTGTGCTTTTACTCAAGCACTTGATTTGAGTACTTCGTCTACCACTGTGTGTAGAAGTGTGTTTTAGTTTGGCTTAAGTCCGCTAAAAATAGCTTTTTAGAGCAGAGGATGTGTCAAGATGTGTTCACAAGCAGGATCCAATCAGATTCCCGTCAGTGTGTTTGTTCCGTCGACAGATGGCCCGTGTGGCGTCCCACAAAGCTGTTCCACAATACTGTGCCAAAACTGTTCAAGAGCACCGCTCCCACTGATTCCATTAACTCGGAAGGAGCCATTCCTGAAACTCTGCTGGAATCAGATTAAACAATCTTAATTGCATAGATCAGAACATTTACACTGAGAAAGAAATAGCAGTATTCTACATCTGATTTTATTATAACCACATCACATTAATCTCATATATAACTGAATAAATGGCATTATGCAATTAAGAATACAGTATTTATTTACTTTAAAGCGTCAGTTTTATCAGGTGTTGGTTTTCAAGCATGTTAAATCACCATGGTAAACACAGTATCATCTTACTATTGCGATTGCAATCCTTGTCATAAGGCACTGCCACAGATTATTTTCCTTTTTCCTAAAATGATCACTCAGATCATCAGGATCAAGTCAGTTAGAAATAGCAAGGGAACACTCTTATTATTAAGGGCTATTTTTATTACTGTTTTAATACATTTTAAATCAGTGTTAATGTTAAAGCACTTTTTTCACAACATTTTGTTTGTTATTTTTTTAGTATTGAGCAGTTTTATTAAAAGGTTTATTCCGATGAGGCTTTGTTCTTCATAAGGACGGGTGTATCACTCTGAAATATCTAAATAAATGTTAATGTAAAATAAAAAATATACTCATAGAAGAGTTGTATTCAGGTCACTGTGTAATACATTTGTAAATACATTTTAAATAAATGAATAGATTCGGAAAAAAAATGTTTTTGCTCGTCCATAATGCATCAGTGTATGTGCACTTAGAAAAGGATTCTGTTTAATAAATGCCTACTAAATATTTGAAGTCTTGAAAAGATCATGCCATTATATATTTAATATTGATTAAAGAGTTTGTTTTTTGCATGTGTTTATAGAGCGAGCTTGTATGCGGATGCCAAACGCTTCTTCAATAAGGACACAGGAGTTCTGGAGGTTCCTCTGACTGTACAGGTCCCAGATCAGGTAGAAAAGCAAGGTTTCGGATCCACCCTTTTCTTTGTCCAGAGGCTCATTTTCAGTCTACATTCTTCATGCTTGTATTCCCATGGAAGCTGAATGCACATGTAATAACTCTCACTCTTCAAAAGGCTATCTTTCTTGGGCAAAAGTTGTATGTATATATACTGTATATATATATATATATATATATAGAGAGAGAGAGAGAGAGAGAGAGAGAGAGAGAGAGAGAGAGAGAGAGAGAAAATATAAACCCGATTTTGTGTATATGGATTTTGTTTACTCTTTAATCCTCACTATTAACCAGTTGCTTATTATCATGCATATTACTATGATATTGGCTGTTTATTAGTACTTATAAAGCACATATTAATGTCTTATTCTGCATGACCATATTCTACAACCCTTAAACCTAAACTTAACAACTACCTTAGTAACTATTAATATTAATTAATTAGGAATTTATTGAGGCAAAAGTCGTAGTTAACAGTTAGTTAATGAGATTCAGGCCCTAGTGTGATCACATTGTCACATTTATGATAAAAATGTAAGTTGCATAAATGCATAAATTACTGCCATAATGCGAAGGTGGGTTGCTAGTGTTGATAAATAAGAAATGTCTCAGTTAATGAAACCTATACTCATCAGCTGGTCATGTAATTGTTTTTATTGTTTTAATTTTCTGTCTTTTACGAACCCGTCAGTAAAGGATGTTAATAGGAAATAGAAGTGAAAAGGGGAGATGGTGTTTTAAAGGGGAATCAAGTGAAGTAATTCCCCCAGTTACCGGATATTGTAGATTATCTAGAGCTAGGCTATAAAGAGCACAGTGTCTGTCATCTTTTTTACATTGTGAGAGCAGAATAAAACCAAAAAGGCATGAACTCGCAATGCTGTGCTTAAACGACTCTGTCAATGTGATCATTTACAGCATAAACGTGATCCTATCACCAAAAGCTCGTGTAAATGAGGCCTGTGATATTCTGGTCTTGAGATTTGCCTCGGTCTCTCCTTAAACGCATGTCTATAGGATTTATTTCACCCATTTTATCAGCCACTCGGTGAAAATCTGTGCTGTTTGAAAATGCAGTTTATCTGTGAACACAAGCTCACATCACGTCTGCTGTTTGCTTGGTTTATAATGACACGCTGAACACCAGAGCTGTGTGATGACAGACTGGTCAAACGCTCATAATGCTCAGGTCTGGACACTGGTTATCTTCCCTGAGAAGAGGTCTCATCTCTTCCTCTCTTCCTCAGCCAGACTCTTCATTCACGCCAGGACTCTCACTGATCTCAAACCTGTGCCGGAGCTGGCACATACACACCGCCTCACTTCACTATCATGCTTCAAATAACTTTTGTCATATCTGTAACTAATTATAATCATTACATGCAAATCAACATGTTGAATTTTTTAGGAAAATGGCGATCAATCGGCTCTATTATTCATTTCTTATTCATTCATCTCCTTGATTCAGAAAGGTTCACCTAAGTGTTCAGACTAGGTCTCACTTTGTAACAGATCTTTCCATCGCGGCTCTTTTTTTTGTCTTATTTCATTTCATTTTTTATATGATTTCTTCTATTTTTTAATGCAAATTTTTTTAATAGATTTTTGTTATTTTTTATTTTATTTACCTTTATATTACTAGATTTGATCAATAAATAATAAAGTCATTTAAGCACATTCTTCACATTCTTTCAACTTCAATTCAAAATAACTCACAATTTCATGCATAGCCCTTTTAATTCATCTTAAAATGTGTGAAATGAAAATGCAAGCTTGACGTCCAGAATGGCGACCCGAGTGAGCTGAGTGCATTGATAACTGTGCTTTCCCAGGTGAAGCCTGTGGTGTTCACGGCTCATGCGGTGGTGACCGGCTCAGACCTGCTGTTCGACCGCACCGAGCTGGACTTCGGACACTGCTCCGTTCACGAGTCCACGCGGAGTTCAGTGCGTCTCACTAACTGTTCCCTGTTGCCTCAGGAGTTCGGCTTTGTGGGTATTCCCAAGGTGAGCACAACATCCAGTGCACGGTATTCACTACTTCAATGAGCTCATTGTTCCTGCATTTTGTATTTTGTACTTTTGATTTTGTATATGTACATTTCTGAAATGCATAACTTAGATAACTTTCCTCTGATAACAGATCTCTCTAACCTGTAATGTGGACTCATGCATTTTCTGTAAAGCTGCTTTGAAATGATGTGTGTGTGAAAAGCGCTATACAAATAAATGTGAACTGAATTGCACACACTTCACAAAACTCACGCCAGAGAGATGTCACATGACCTCTTTTGGTTCAGTGCATCCGCATTAAACTCTGCAACAGCGCTGAACCATATTCAAAACAATACACACACACAGCTGAGCGTGTTTTACCCGACCAACAAATACATGCGTTTAGGCTTATGCTAACATTTGCTGTGTATTTGATGTTTCATTGTACCAATGTCAGATTAATCAAAATGATGCATGCAAAACACATATTTAATCAGAAATGAGTTTTGAGCTAAATCTGGTCGGTGACACACGGCTCACGTTCAGAGGAAATGCGTAGAAATGATTTAAACTCAAA
The DNA here is from genome assembly GCA_021464565.1 of Rutilus rutilus. NCBI lineage: Eukaryota > Metazoa > Chordata > Actinopteri > Cypriniformes > Leuciscidae > Rutilus > Rutilus rutilus. The sequence goes on from JAJAQA010000019.1 coordinate 32,781,346, forward strand.
GTTGCTCAGTTACTGAGACAGAAAAGGAACATTTCTAATGATGAGATCCAGAGGCCTTGAAGATATAAACATACATGCACAAATATATCTTTTTCTTTCTCTCTAGTTTATTGATGTCCAGCCTAATGACGGTTTTGGCACTCTGCTGCCTTCTCAGAGCATGGACATTCACTTGATCTTCAGCGCGTCTAAGGCTGGGGAACACAGCTTCACTCTCACCTGCAAAACCAGCATTAACAGGTAAGAAGACGAGAAGCAGTTCACGGAGGATCTGCTCAGATAGCATACTGGTGCAGCATTATTCTTCATTAAGAATATTCAGACTTTAAACAATGTCACAAAAGCTGGCAGTAGGATATGTAATGCGGTTTAATGAGAGCACATGATTGAAATAAAAGCAGTTTACTGTATAAAGCTGTCCAGAGCTGTGCCTGAACACAAGACTTCAGCTCATCCGGCCCCATCTAGTGGCCAACAGTGCAAACTGATAGAGTTCTGGCCACTAGCATGCCTCCTCTATAATATGTATATATCAAATCTGGAGTTTTAATATGAACTTACACATGGTTTGTCTTAAAGCATAAGTCAACACCATTGCTGCAACTTAATGTAGATGTTTACTGTTTAATGAGGTCTTATTGTATATTTATGTGGCCTGAAGCCGGGTCACATGTATCTTTCCTGACACTATCAGCTATTGCCAGAAAAATGTATTATTAAAGCAGTCTCTTGTATTAAAGAGGACATATTATGCTCCATGTTCATCTGTGTTTAGTGTGTGATGTTGCTGTTTGACCATGAAGAAGCTCCAGTTCTTCTCTATATCAGTGTCAGTGTTTCTGAAACGCCTCCAGTGTAGTCTTGAGTTTCTCCCGGGAACAAATATGTCACAATATTCCTCATTATAATAATTCATACGCAGAATAAAGGGGCGGGGCCTGGTTGAGTTAGTCAGTAGTGTGTTAAACTGGCGGTTATGGTAAGGGGCGGGACTTTCCCAAACACACTCGAACCGCTTGACTAATCACAACACACTGCTCCAGCTGACCAATCAGAGCACAGTGTGCTTTTCAGGAGGAGGGGCTTCATAGAGACAGGAAGTAAACAGAGCATTCCTGACAGACTGGGAAGAGAGGAGCCGCAACAATGGAGAATATGAGGAGAATAACCAACATTCAAGCAGGAAAACCTGTTCTAGTTGCTCTTCTAACTCGTATGCCTCTCTTTTCTTGACTCAGAGACTTCGTGTTGTCTTGTCACGCGACTGGCGTCCAGCCTTCTCTGAAACTCTCTGATAGTTTGGTTGAGTTTGGCAGGACGGCTCTGGGTGACCGGACCACTGCAGTTCTGTATGTGGAGAACCGTCTCAGCGCCGGGCCGAGGCTCTTCTCCTTCTCTGTTCCTGAAGACTCAGACATCTCCATCACACCCTCTTCAGGACGTGTCCTGCCTGGACAGGTGCGGCTCACCCCTGAAACAGTTCACAATCACTCACATTTCTCTGCTTTATTATCTCGTTTCATTACTGCATCTTTGCTTTTGTCCACATTCAGTTTGTTCATGCCTTTGATTCATCAATTAGGGCAGATTGGGGCTAGTTCTCACATTTTATTACAGTGTAAAGAAAGAATCTGTGATTATTGTAATATTGATATAGAGAATGAGTTTCATTTTATGTTTTACTGCCCTTTATACCATGAGATGCGGTTGAAGCTGTTTAAAAAGTGTAAAACTACAGATTTGATGTGGTTAAATGATGCGGATAGACTAAAGTGGTTTTTTGATTATAAGATATTCGCTCTTGCTGATTATTTAGAAAAAGCCGTGGCAAAGAGAACAAAAAATACATTTAGGTGAGAAACTAAATCTGTAATTCTTTATTTTATTATTATTATTATTTTATTTTTGTTTATTTTTTTATTTTTTTCTCACTTTTATGTACTACTTTATTTATTTATGCATGTGTTGACCTACTGTGAAGTATGTTACCATCTACAGGAAGTGAATGCTATAATTGAAAGTGATTTGTGGTGTCTTATAATCCCGAAAGGGATGGGTCCTATTTGGACATGACACAATAATAAAATTCATTCATTCATTCATTCATTCATACAGTGAATATTTCTCATAATAGCTTTATTTTTGATAGTCAAATTATTTTCCTTAATAACTCAATACAAAGAGACATTTACAAGCAGATTGATTTAATTTATTAGAATATATGAAGTGCTCCAGGTTTCTAACCAAAATATCAATAATAACCAGAAAAAAAAACTTTATGCATAATTTGGGACTTTTAATTATAAACAAGCCTGAAATACACTGGGTCTCTGATTGTGAAAAGTTTTATGTGCTTTCTTTATTCGCACACATGCTTCTGAATTCATTCTCACACATCTATTTTTAATTGTGACTTTTTTTCCAACCTGACATTTATGGGAAAATACCCAAGAACACAAGTTAACTTTATATGGTGAATACAGTGTTATTCTTCTCAACGTGTGTCAGAGTGGTTTTATCATGCTCACTTGATTTGTAGTTTGGCAGATAGAGCATCTTAATTTACTAAATGTTTGAAACAACTAATTTGACTCAAATACTTCCTTAGTGAGATTTAGGTCTTGTGACAACCTGCTCATCTCCCTTATTTGTCAGTCTCAGGTCTGTTTGTTTCAGCGTGTGTGTGTGTGTGTGTGTGTGTGTGTGTGTCCTCAGAGGTGTCTGATCCAGGTGACGTTCAGCCCAACACTGTCTGATGATGTCATCAAAGCAGAGGTTCTTCGCCGGAGGAACGAGACCATCGACTGCCAACACACACAACCTGACACCAAAGTAAGGTTCACACACACCACGTCACTTCTCACACTCACAGCACGTCCAGCTGTTGTAACCTCCCTACTGTCTTTCTTCATTTCACAGAGCAAAATGGAAACTCAGTTGCTTTTGGTGAAAGATCAAGGCAGTAAAGTGACGCCTGCAAACGGCAGTCCCGTCCACTCGCCGAACCCAGCAGACGTTCAAGCAGGGTAAAAACAGTGTGTGCTTTATAATGTTGGCATAATTGTCAGGGGACAATTGAAAATATAATTATATTTATATCATTTCTTCACAGCTCTTTTGAATATGTGTCTGCGAAGGCCTCGCTTCTGCGCTCCTTCACTGAGCGTCGCGCTCGCCATGTCATCTCTTGCTTCACTTCTACACCAGACACATCAGAGGAGCCCAGATACAGGTGATGATGGGAGAACGAGGAAAATGTGTCCTTCAAAAAGTCATTAAAAGTTATTCAAGTTTAACGGTCACCAGGTAACTCTGTGTTAGCATGAACAATACTACAGCATTGATTCATCTTAGATAATGTTAAAGTCCCCCTGAAGTCAATAATTGTATCCGTTAAAACTCATCTTTAATCACCAAAATTATATATTTAAACTTGTTTTCCTTGAAAAATAATGTCTTCATGCTTTAAATAACTTGAATGTAACTCGACACCCTTGCCTCATTTAGTATGCGCGGTTCTATGAAAAAGCAAATGAGCCCCGCCTCCACTCACTCACTCAGCTCAGAGATCCACTGGTTGACGATCACACGTTGATCTGATTGGTTACAAGGTAGTTTGTGACGTCAGAAACACCAGCGATTTCAAAGCGTGTTTTTGAGACTGTCTTTGGTTCACTGCAGCTTTAAGGAGGAAATACTCAGCAATGGTGTCGACTTATGAACTTACACATGCTTTGTCTTAAAGCAGATTAAAAACACCACATGGACATATAAACAACATTAAAAGCTGGATTTACACCACAGGGGACTTTAATTTCAACATTTACTAATACATTACTAAAATCAAAGTTGTATTTCTTAATATTATTAGTTAATGCATGTGAACTAACATGAACTAACAATGAACTGTATTTTTATTATCTAACATTAAAGGGGTCATATAATGCCATTTTTGTACAAGGCAAGGCAAGGCAAGGCAAGGCAAGTTTATTTATATAGCACATTTCATACACAATGGCAATTCAAAGTGCTTTACATAGAAGAAATTAAAATAATAAAAAGAAATAAGAATAATTAAAACAGTTTAGAAAAATAAAAAATAAAATACAGTACAAACAGTCGGACGAACATTGGCACAGTGCTCATTCAGTAAATGCATAGTTAAACAGATGTGTTTTGAGTCTGGATTTGAATGTGACTACTGTAGGAGCACATCTGATCTCCTCTGGAAGCTGGTTCCAGCTGCGGCTGGCATAATAGCTAAAAGCGGACTCGCCATGCTTAGAGTGAACCCTTGGTATTTCAAGTTGATATGATCCTAATGATCTGAGTGATCTGTTGGGTTTATATTCAGTAAGCATATCTGCAATGTATTGAGGTCCTAGGCCATTGAATGATTTATATACCAGTAATAATACTTTAAAATCAATCCTAAATTTAACTGGGAGCCAGTGTAAAGACCTGAGGACTGGTGTGATATGTTCATATTTTCTGGTTCTGCTCAGAATCCTGGCGGCAGCGTTCTGTATGAGCTGCAACTGTCTTATGGTCTTTTTGGGAAGGCCAGTGAGGAGTCCATTACAATAATCCACCCTGCTGGTGATGAAAGCATGCACAAGTTTCTCTAAGTCTTGTCTGGAAACAAAGCATCTAATTCTTGCAATATTTTTCAGATGATAGTATGCTGATTTAGTTATTGCTTTGACATGACTTGACTACTGAAACTAAGGTCTGAGCTACAAGCTAATATTGTACCTTAGCTACAAGCTATGGTACAAGCTAATATGATTCTTTAGGGTCTAAATTAAAAGTTTGTAATACACTTTAATTAAACATTCTCATTAGTATTGTAAGAAAACACTCATTTTACCTGGTCAGAAACAGCTCTGTTTTCAGCACGCCGTTTAAGTGCATGTGTCTTTAAATGATAATGAGCTTTGCTCACCCCGCCCCTCTGCTCTGGGTGTACACCGTAACACAATAATACAATAACCATAACGTGTTGTTCATTATAAACGTGGGATTATGAATTGTTTTGAGAACGTCGTACATAGAAAACATGCCGTAATGTACCTTGAGTGTAAACAGCCGCATTCATCGTGAAGCGTGCAGCAAGCGATTTGCAAAGATTAATATAAATATTAATATAAAGGTTAATAAAACGTTACACTCACTTCTTCTTCTGGAGGTGCAGCAGGAACACCAATAGTTGGTACTGATCCTTTTTTCAGGAGCAGCTTCTTAGCAAAACCAGCTTTATACTGACCCTCCTTTATAAAGCAGTCTGGTGTGTGAAATGATTCACGCAAACATGAAAGCATTGACGTTGATCGTGGGGAATATTCCCTTCGAAAACAAACTCAGCCACTGCGTCTTCAGCGGTTCGGATTTAGGAACATCAACATGATGCTGTGTTCGTTATTACACCCAAGTAATAAGACGCCATTCTGCTCATAGACAGTGCTCCAGCGTATCAACAATGACGCGCGGACTATGATTGACAGCTCGCTCACAAGTGAGGGCGGGTCTGTGTTGAAACGCTGCTGTCAATCAACAATCGTGGGAGGGGCGTCCGACCGTGTGACGTCACATGGTCGAACGGCTTGATTTGAGACGGGGAAAACATATAAGGAGATTTATAAAAAAACACTGGATGGATTTTTATCATTTTATGATGGTTGTGTACAGGCACTGCCAACACACATTTCAGTACAATCAACTTGTAAAAGTGCATGTACCATTATATGACCCCTTTAACAAAGATTAATAAATACTGTAAAAAATGTATTGTTAATGGTTAGTTCATGTTGGTTTATACATTAATTAATGTTAACAAATGAACCTTATTGTGAAGTGTCACCATTGTTTAGCCCTCATGAGACGCTGTATCTGGAGTTACACTGTCCCGCTGTCAGACCGGCTCTGCTTCTCGTCTCTGACCGACACACACTCCACTTCAGTCAGGTGGCAGTCGGTGAGACACGTTTCATCATCACCTTTACTGCTTGCATTTGACCTGTTCACTTGTAATGGTTTCAACCTTGTAGGTCAGAAGGTGTTGAAAAAGGTGAAGATCCAGAACATTTCCTCAGAGTTTGTGAAGGTATCTTTTTCAATCATTGAGAGGCTGCATTTATTTGATCAGAAATACTGTAAAAATAGTGACATATTATTAGAATTTAAAACCGCTGTTTTCTATGTGAATATATGTTAGTGTAATTTATTCCTGTGATCAAAGCTGAATTTTCAGCATCATTACTCCATCAATACTCCACATGATCCTTCAGAAATCACTCTAATATGAAGATTTGATGCTCAAGAAACGTTTCCATCAGTAACACACTGACCTACAAAAAAATCCCATTTCAAAAACGACAATTCAAACCAATTTACAGCTCAAATAACACAATTAATTAAAACACTTGTTAACTAAAATACAAGCATCACATTTCTGCTAACGCATAGAATTCCAATGTAAGTATATTTTAAAAAACATGTCGATAGTACTGTACTGAAGCTTAAACATGTCTTTAATGGTAAAATGAAGTTCTTGTGGTAGAAATGCTGCTGTTCTTTCGTGTTGTGTTTGATATCAGCCTTAACCTGCTGACTTTCAGCTGACATCATCTGTGCTGGATGTGAACGGGCCGTTTTCTGTGCTGAACGCCATGCGATCCATCGGTCCTGAAGACACACACACACTCCTGATCGCATTTGCTCCCTCTGTGGCCAAGAAGGTGAGCGCCGCCGCCACCCATACACACATCATAGCAAAAAGTGTTTCATATCATCGTCAGTATCTGATCTTGGGGCCGTGCGACACCAGCTGATTGTAAAATAGATATAACTAAATGTAGATGCTCGATAGATGCTGTAATATTAAATAGTGTATTTAAAGCTACAGAGAAATAGATTTAAATAGAGTGATTAAATATGCTATTTTAAAGGCTCCCTAATTTTCTCCTAAAACAGGTTTACATGCATCCAAAAAACACTTTATTTTTCTCATAATATTCACTGCAGCATCAGCTCTTTTCTCTCAGTGTCTGAAACGCTTCGATCAAGGGTTCAGTCACTCTAAGCCCCGCCTCTCTGAGAGCTGCTCTGCTCTGATTGGTCAGAAACCAAACGCTCATTATCATATCTGAATCTCAGCTCTTGATCACAGTGATACGAACAGTAACGATGGCGTGGGTTTTACCGTATCAATCTCAGAAAACAGCGTCTTCTCAACACGAACAACACGAACCAAACTCTTCCAGTCTCAGATACACTACAGTGTTTGAGGGCGGAGCTAAGAGACGCTGTTCAGCCAATCAAGACCAAACCTACATAGGTTCATCAAGAACCGAGACTGGTATTGATGACGACTCGTTTCAGGCAGTTCAGACTTTATCATTTATTTTAGGAGACAATAACTTGTAGTGCACTTTGATCTTAAAAACTCTATTAGATTTATTAGGGTTTATTACAGATTTATTTATTATACATTTATTATAGATTTATTACACACTACATTAAAGGTCATATTCAAAAGAGCATAATAGAGCTCTTTAAAGGCTCCTGGAAATCAAAATGTAAGTTTTTCAGCTTTTAGTATGAATATGTTAGCCTTAAGGTTATGAATACGCTGGTGTGTTTCCAAAACGATGACAAAACTCGCATTTAGGAGATATAAGCATTCAAAACTTACAGTCTCTCACTTTCTAATGCGTTTCAAATTCACAATCTTCGAAAAATCAAATAATCAAAACTTCCAATATCCAAAACAGTTATAAGAATGTTGTAAAACAAATCCATATGAATCGAGCGGTTTAATCCAAGGCCCTAAGATGTGTTTTGGTCGATCGGATCACAAGTGGACGACTCTAAATACAGGAGTAAACGGGTCTAAAACGCTTTGAGCTCGTCCAGTTTCCTCCACTTCCAGAGGTAGTAGAAAACACATTCGACTGGATTGCTTTCGTAGTGTAAACGCTCATGTGATCGAATGTGTTCAAACAGCCACTAAAGACCGTCTTCTCTCCGTCTACTGGTCTAATGCGGGAACATTATGGGAAGAGCGACAGCCAGACGGGATTTAAACTCTGTCGACTGAAGACTCAAGTTTGGTTTGAAGATGAAAAACATACCAAACACAATGTTCTCTCTCATCATTCCTGATTTCTAACACACACTCACAGCGTTCGGCTGATTTCGCGTCTGTCAGAGCAGAACCTGATGCTGATGTTCTCCGTGTGTTTCTCCGTCGTCTCCGGTCGCGTTCATATGTATATTACATGAGCTTATTGTCCATTACATTGGAAGATCTGAAAAACCCAAACATTTCCTCACCCATAGACCCTCCCCTCGAAGAAATCAGGACAGAAGTGTTTGAAAGTGGACAGAAGAGACGGATTAAAACACCAGGTGTAAATGGGAATGTGTTTCCCTCGTCTCCTTGTGATCCGATCGATTAAAGTGCATCTTAATACCAGCTGTAAACAGACTCAGTCCTGTGAAAAGATGCAATTGCTCTATATGATGAATTAACAGAATTAATTTAGGCTTTTATATACATATAAACAATGATCAACAAATATTTGGTGAACACAGAAGCTTGTACTTTTTTTCACTCAAACTTCTGTGCTCAACATATCTTAGATGTAAATGATGACCGAATTTCCCTTTCCCCCAAAAAATCTTATCGTAGTAATGCAAAACATCTCTCGTTACTCATTATTCTCATGACTGTAATGCGTACTGTCTTTATTGTTGGTGAAATATGACCAGGTTTGGTCAGATTCAGTGTATTAGAAGAGCATTCACCCAGTTGTGCGGCTGAATCTGCTGAGATGTGTGTTGTGTTTGTCAGTACTGTGAGAGTCTGGAGGTGAGCTGCCGTCAGATGACACTGGAGATCTCGCTGTGTGCTGAAGCGGTCAGTCCCGTCCTCTCCTGCTCACACGAAGGACACGTTCACTTCGACTGCGTGCCTGCAAACGAGAGCGCCTCGCAAGTGTTCAGGGTATCAACTCTACGTTTCTCTTTGGCTGCGGAAATTTCACTTTTGACAGATGATGCACTTCTAAAAATGATGTTCATCCTCAGTGTTTCTGCCTTGTTTTCCAGTACAAATTGTTAAATCAAGAGACATTTACTTGAGAAGCACCACCCCCTGTGGAGAAAATCCAGCTTTTAATGTTGTTTATGTGTCTATGTGGTGTTTTTAATATGCTTTAAGACAAACCATGTGTAAGTTCATAAGTCGACACCATTGCTGAGTATTTCCTCCTTAAAACTGCAGTGAACCAAAGACAGTCTCAAAAACACGCTTTGAAATCGCTGGTGTTTCTGACGTCACAAACTACCTTGTAACCAATCAGATCAACGTGTGAATTGACAAAAATGATAAATTTAGTGAGTTTTTGCTTAAAACAAGAAAAAAATATCTGCCGATGGAGTAAAAAAAATAAACTTAATTCAAAGGGAAAACAAAATAGTTTTTCTGACCCCAGTGACTGATTTTTTTCTCTCTTGTTTTAAGCAAAAACTTGGTATCTTAAATCATTCTGCTTCTTCAGTAAATGTATCTTGATTTAAGAATTTGTAGATGCTTGTAATGAAAAATTAGACAAAAATACTAAATAAGAAAATACATTTTTTTCAGGGTGCATAATGTACACTCCTGTTAACTGAAGAAACATGTACAGTTATCAAATTATACTTCTAGTTATTCAAAATTCCCTTTAAGCGTACAAAAGCTTGTCACTGTATCCTAAAATGGACATCTTTGTACCTCATTTACCCCTAAAAGTCTGATAGTAGTGCCTTAAAGGTATATATTACTACACTAAGGTACTAATATGCACCTTTTGGGGGTAGATCTTGTTCAGAATTGGGCCTTTAACGGTACTACCCTGCTAAAGGGACTATCTTTTATATTTGTACTGACTGTATGGGATGAATAATGTCATGTTCCTGCTGCAGTTCAACACTAGAGGTCACTGTCACCATAGGATCAGTTCTGTCCCCTGTGTTTCTGTGCAGTCTCACATGCTGTTTCTTGTTCATTGTAATGTGTTCTACCTGGAGTATAAGAGATCAGGCGTGTAAAATCTCCAGTCACCTCTGTAACCTCCAGCAAAACTGTGCTGTACTGTAAGAGCGATCAGAGCGAGTGACATAACCTGTCTAGCTGATGCAGAGTCTGTTCTTATGGCGATACACTACCGTTCAAAAGAAATGAATAGCTAAGCTGAATTCTCAGCATCATTACTGTACATTACTCATTTATATAATGTGAAATAAATGAGCTGATGTGTTGTGTGTGGTGTGTGTTCAGCTGCAGAACGCCTCCTCGCTGGACGTGCGCTTCAGTGTGACGTTAGAAAGCGAGAGGATTCTGTCACTCATGGACTCCACTGCACGTCTGGGTGAGTTACACACACGCCTGGGTGACTTACACACACGTCTGGGTGACTTACACACACTACACAAGCATGTGACTGCACATTCTGCCCAGAAAACACACAGTGTTAAAGTGTTACCAGAACTCTTAACAACTTTAACATGAACAGCTCATTTACTGGCAGATACTGTGCCTGTCAACAGTTTGGAAACATTGCAAATATTTAGTCCAAAATACAGCGAAAACTGTGAAATAGTATTGCAATGTAAAATAGGGTCATGTGACACTGAAGAATGGAGTAATGATGCTGGAAATTCAGCTTTGATCACAGGAATAAATTACACTTTACTGTATATTCACATAGAAAACATCTGATTTACATTGTAATAATATTTCACAATATTACTGTTTTTACTGCATTTTTGGTGAAATAAATGCAGCCTTGGTGAGCAGAAGAGACTTCTTTTAAAAACATATTTTTTTAACGTTTTCAAATTGTGTTTGACAGGTGTTGTACAGTGATGTCATCTTCACACTTTATTTAAATATTGTAAGCATATTTCATAGTTGAACTTGGAGTCAATTGTTTTATTTTTAAAAATGCAAAGAAACATGCCAAATTGTGCAGACAAGCTGAAATGATGAACACAAAACAAGAAAGAAATATGAATAACTGATTATGTTGTTGTCATTGAATGCTTTTTCCTGTGAGATTTTTGTTTTTCTGTGGGTTTTTCTTCCTTTTTTTTTTGCATAGTAAAATAAAACCTGTAATAAAAAAGCTGTAGTTTGCCTTTTTTTTGACAAATAATTGTATCTTTCATCACATTTAAAATATTTAAAAAATATTAAATATTTTCCTCATATTTTGATGGTTTAATCAAACTTGCAGGCTCATTAAAAAAAGATGAAATATCCTCTACTTTTGGCCATTACTGTAGATGACATTAATGTCCTCATGTGTCCATTGTTCCTCTCAGGTCCTCAGAACCACAGCGGCTTGAGTGTGTTCAGTGTGTCTCCATCAGGTGGCGCTGTTCCTCCTGCTGCTGCTGCTGCTGACATTACTGTGACCTTTCACCCCGATCACCAGAGTCTGCATTACAGAGACCTTCTCACAGTCCAACTCATCAACAAAGTTAGACATCTTCATCTCCACACCAACACTACAGTCAGGATAACACACTTTATTGCCCCATGTGAACGCAAAAAGTTGTATATTTTATATATATATATTCTACATTAGTTAAATATTTTTACTGGGAAACTATTACTCTATTGGCAATTTTTAATGGCCAAAAGCTAAAACACCTTTTGTTAGATTAATGCAAGAAATCTTGCTAATATGCATATTAAAATATGCAGTAACACTTTTGTTAACATTAGTTAATACATGACCTAACGTGAACTAACAATATATTCTCCCAGCCTTTATTTATCTTTGTTAATGTTAGTTATAGATCTAATTCATTGTTCATTGTTTGTTCATGTTATTTCACAGTGCATTACAGTTGTCGACACATGCAACTTTGGATTTAAAAAATGTATTAGTAAATGTTGAAATTACCATTGACCAAGATTAATAAGTGCTTGAATGAAAAAGTATTTTTCATTGTTAGTTTCATTGTTAGTTCTTGTTCACTAATGTAGTTAGCTGATATTAATAAATGAAACCTTATTGCAGAGTGTTAACAAATATGCACATTTGGCTTGTGGTGGACGTTCATTTCCCTCCCTGTTGACAATATAATTATGTAATATGATTTTTAACCCTCGGATGTTGTTTTGTCATTTTACACCAATTTCTTTTATTTTTTTAAATTGCTACTTCATCGGAACGGTACAAAACTCTGTTACTTGTTTTGTGGCTGTCGCAAAATGTGACCACAAAAAAAAATCGTGGACTTGATTAGAAACACTAAATAATCATAAAAAAAGTCGCACTTGTGTTGTTCACGGTCAGAAGTGACTGCCATAGAAAATATGAAAAATATGACAAAAGTCATCCATTTTTGGGGGTACAATCTACAAATCAGCCGCAATGCAGAAAAAAGCACACATCAGTGAAGGGCGACAGTGTAAAATACACACACTCCACACAATACACCAATACTGAGTCAGGATGAAATCAGATCACACACAGACTGATCACACTTTAGTTTGTTTAAAAATTATTAAATGTAAAAGTAAAGATTTGCAAGCCTCTTTATATAGAGCTATATAGGAATCTAGTGGTTACACCACAACATTACAGAAGATTTTCTTTTTTTTTACTTACAATCTGCCTTCAAAAATTGAATTTTAAAGGCATTGGGCCCTATCTTGCACCCAGCGCAATTGACTTTGTACACCGACGCATGTATCATTCCTATTTCTCACCTGACGCACAGCGGACTTTTCCCTCCACAGACGCGGGGGCGGTTCAGCGCAAAGAGGAGGCGTGTTCTGGCGCAAACGTTCCCTGGTGCTATTTTGCAGTTTCAGAAAACAATTCCACCACAGACCAGGAGAAACCTAGTCTAAAGTCAGTGGCGCGTTGCGCATGTTATTCATATGCTATTTTAAGGGCGCATGCTTGGCCATAATCAATGTAGCGTGTGCACAACGCTCATACACTTTGATTCTCTCATCTACACAGAAGAGGCAGTTTTCATTTTTAGAAAACGTCGTTCTCCTCGGCTGTGAACCGCTCCTGGCTAATCCGCCGTTATAATAGCAATCCGCCATGGAACAAGCACGCCTGCTCTTAAAGTGAATGTGAGATGACACTCTGATTGGTTTATTTCACGTTACGCCTAAACCACACCTATGAGTAATGAAGCTACTTCAGACCAACACATTTTAGATTTGCGTCGAGCGCAAGAGTCATTTATCCCGCCGAGACCCGCCCACAAAGTTACTTGCGTTTCACGCTTGATACTTGCGTTTCAGATCGTTAAAATAGGGCCCATTGTCTCTATTTTAACATGAAATAGAGCTTTAATTGGAAATGAATGATAAAAAATGTATTGTGTTATTTTCAAGGGGGAAAATGATTGTAAGTATTGCATTAATATTCATAAGTAACATACAATTCTCCAAAAAAAAATGATTGAACAAAAATATATTATTGTATGATAGTATATTAATATATGAAGAATTCAGATGCAAAAGCCTCTAAGTGCCATCTGAAATTTCCTTGTAGAATGATCATTTTTATCAAGCTTGTATATCTAAGTTCAGTAATTTCACTTTAATGATAATCAATAGGTAATTTTCATTGCCATTAAAGTGAAATAAGAGAACATAAACATACAAGCTTGATAAAAATGATCATTCTACAAGGAGATTTCAGAAGGCACTTAGAGGCTTTTGCATCTGAAGTCTTCATATATTGATTTTACTGAAAATAAAAATGTCAGGTGTTCGGACACTAACATGTCTCCCACATGAACAGCACCAGAGGGTTAAAGCCTGTGTCGTTCATACACAGCAGTTCTGATGTCTTGACAGAAATAATTGTGTGTTTGTGAATGTGCTGATAGCAAACGGTGTGTGTGCTGGAGCTCAGAGGCTCTTCATGTTCAGACTACATGCTCGTCAGTGGAGGGGATCCAGTAGACGGCTGTTCTGAAGCACTCGTCCCATCACATATATACTCATCAGGACATCCAGGTACTGCGCTCTGCTGCTGTCTTACTGTAGTCATGCTCAGGCTGTATTTCCTTCTGCAACCCTTCTAACTCCATTTAACATGTTGAACTTGTGTAAAACCTACTTGTGTACTTTCTGCGTAGTGTTATGTAGTCAGACTTTTGAGTCTGGTCCGCATTCCTGCTATACTTGACTGTCAGAAATCAATTTGTATCAAAATGAAGGCCAAAAAAGTCTTAAATATCTTAATTGGTATAAGTCAAGTCAAGTCAAGTATATTTGTATAGCGCTTTTCACAATACAGATTGTATCAAAGCAGCTTCACAGTATTAAATTAAAATAATACAACAAGGTTTGTTTCTAGTGGAATTTATTGATTGATAAAGTCAAATTAAATATCCCCAAAATATCCCCAACTGAGCAAGCCAAAGGCAACAGTGGCAAGGAACCGAAAAACTCCATCAAGTGACCTAATGGTGTCCTAAAACTCCATCAGGTGACCCAATGGAGAAAAAAAAAACCTTGGGAGAACCCAGGCTCAGTCGGGGGCCAGTTCTCCTCTGGCATTTATGAACTAGAGGCCGGATTGTAATTTGAACTGTAAGATTAAAAATATTATATGAATGCCTGGCTGAAGAGATGCGACTTTAATCTAGTTTTAAACTGGGAGAGCGAGTCTGAGCAACGAACACTATCAGGAAGGCTATTCCAGAGTTTTGGAGCTAAATGTGAAAATGCTCTCCCTCCTTTGGTGGATCTGGATATCCTAGGTATGACCAAATAAGAGAAGTCTTAATTATTAATCATTAGAAGTCTCAGGTTTCCCAAACACTCTCCTCTTCTCTCATTGGTCAGACATTCAGGTGATCCTTGCCCAAACTCACACCATTGGTCGAAACACAGAAAGCACTTTTTTGAGCTGTTATCCCTGATTTCCGTGTCTTTGTCATTTTTCCACAAACATTGTGTAGACAGCAAGAGTTTGCTGCTGACTTTTGTGAGTGAATATGAAGAGGGCAGAGCAATCGCAGTCACACGCAAACTCCACGTGGGATGTGTCGTCGGCTCCAAACCGCCCACTAAAAAAGTAAGTGAACTGTTCATCTGAAGACATTAGGTGCGTCCCAGATCGCACACTTGTGCACTATTCTACGCCATTGTGTAGTATAAATAGTGCATGAGTAGTGCATGTGTTCACACTGAAAATTCCCAACAGAAAAAGTGCACTTTAAATACCCGGATGATGATGCTCTTATTTAACGTGTAAAGTGTAGAACGTTAGACACTTCATGCACTCGACTGTCACCGCTTTAAAGGGTTAGTTCAGCCAAACATGAAACTTCTGTCAGTAATCACTCGCCCTCATGTTGTTCAACCCCATAAGACCTTCGTTCATCTTCAGAACACAAATGAAGATATTTCTGATGAGATCTGAGAGCTGGCTCACTCCTCCATAGGCTTCTGTGTTATTGAAACTTGCCGGCCCAGAAAGTTAGTAAAGACAATGTTTAAAAAAGTGACTCCACCTCTCAACCTCTTGAATACTTTCTGTGCGCAAAAACAAACAGAAATACAGACTTTATTCAACTCTTCATGTTCTTCTGTGTGTCTCTGAGTGAGTTCACGTACTGTAAGAGCGCAGCGCTTCTGGGTTGTACATCAGAACGGAGGCTCGCTATTGGCCAGAATCACACGCAACACACACATGACCAGCGTCGGCCAATAGTGAGCCTACGTTCTGACATACAACCCAGAAGCGCTGCGCTGGTACACTACGTGATTCTCGTCGCTTGATAAACTTGAGGTTGAGCCACTGTAGTCACTTGGACTATTTTAATGATGTCTTTACTCACTTTTCTGGGCCGGCAAGTTTCAATAACACAGAAGCCTATGGAGGAGTGAGACCGCTCTCGGATTTCATCAGAAATATCTTCGTTTGTGTTCCGAAGATGAACGAAAGTCTGACGGGGTTGGAACGACATGAGGGAGAGTGATTACTGACAGAAGTTTCATTTTTGGGTGAACTAACCCTTTAATAACGTAGCGGAAGGGGAGGGGCTATCAGACTCCGATGTTGAAAGACGAAATAAACGTATAAAGTTCATACACTACACGGTTGAGTGCGTAAGTGCGTAGTGTATAGTGCGTGATCTGGGACACAGCTGTATTCCCCTGATCAGTCATAACATGTCTGAAGTGGTTCCTGCTGATATCTCCTGTGTTCTGCTGTCAGACGCTGGAGTTCCTCTGGGAGAATCTCTCCGCGGTCGAGCAGCAGGGCTTCAGCGTGACGCCGGCGCAGGGAAGTGTGGATGCAGGACAGCGGCGTCCCATCAGCCTCACCTGGGTGCCGTCGGCTGGTCTCGCCGTGAGTGCTGAAATCAGAAACATTCACATAATATGAGATGATGTTGTGTGTAATCTGTGCTGTCTGCTGGGTTTGATTCTCAGGGAATGCATGAACTGATGAACTGTGTACCTTATGTGTGGAAGCTTGTCTCTGCCACAGAATAAAACATTTTGAAAGATAATTGCAACTTTTTATCTCAGAATTGCGAGTTATATAGTCAGAATAATGTTAAATAAATCACACAATTCGCAATTCTGACTTTTAAGTCAGTTACTGTTTTTGTTTTTGAGTTAATTACAGTTTTTGAGTTAATTACACGCAATTGCGTCTTTATATCATGCATTTCTGACTTTATAACATGCAATTCTGACTGTATAACACGCAAATGCAACTTCTGAAAAAATTCAGAAAAAAATTCAGAATTGCAAGAGATAAAAAGTTGCAATTTTTATTTTTTATACTGTGTCGGAAACAAGCTTCTATACTCATGTGCAATGTACAGTAAGTCGCTTTGGATAAAAGCATCTGCCAAATGCATAAATGTAAATGCATGCACCGAGTGCCTCTGACTAACCCTGGAACTACTGGCTACTTACCCTAAAAGTTACCCAAGTTTTTGGAACCGTAAGTTGAGGTTATATATTTACTATTAAGTAAACTTACTCGGATAAGTCGCTTAACTGGTTATCTAGAACACACCCCAATTTAGCAATGTACTTTTTACATGAAGGCCCAGATATATTTACGGCGAAGGGTTTTTTTTGTACTTCACTTAGAGGTAAAAAGACGTTCGAAACACTTTTGCAGTGATTTACTGTTAGCGAACATCCCGACGCCGTCCACATTGATGAGATGAATAGATGAATATGTGAATATGTGCTGCGCTTTCCTCTCAATAACACAATAAACACACAACTAACAGGCCAGCGGTGAGAAAACAGCCGTTCAGAAAGCATCTGATCACAGAGATGTGAGATTCAGCACTCCGGTAAAGTCACGGCCCGTTTATTTATAAAGCACTTTATACAGTAGATTGCTTTAAAGCAGCAGCTTTACAATATTAAACATGAAAAAACAGTATCAGCGTCTCTTTCAAATACAATTACAGCTTCAGTTTCTGCTGTAAAGCGTCTCTCAGTGTGTTCATGTCTTCACTCAAGTCTGTCCTCGACGGACTGAACAGAAGAAATTAATCTGAGAAGATTTACACCTCAAAGAAGGCGGAGCCTCAGAGCCACGCCCACCTATTACATCATCACCACACCGACCAATGGGTGTTTGAAGGTGTTTAACAGCCGGAGTGAACTTTTCCAGAAAGTTATCTTTGGCAAACTGTTTCAGACTCCAGAAACAAACTCCAAACAACGTTCGTTTTGCCCTGATTTTGTTCGAAATGACGTCACACCAGTTTGTTCTTCGATTTGACTCCAGATTCCTCTAGAGTTCATCTTTGTCTGTCCACTGACAGTAACTTTTGCGAGCTCCAGGTTTTAGGTCTGATGTGTCATATTTTGAGTGAATATGTCATTAATCAAGAGTCATATGGTAATAAAGTAAGCTGTATTCACAGAACTGGAATTGCCCTGTAGGTTACTGTATAACTGGTGTAGTTTGTGTGTTTTACCTCGATCAGTCAGAAGTGTGTGTGTTTTTGTGTTCCAGCCGAACGCAGTGGTTGAAGCGTGTGCTTTGCTGACCGTCAGAGGAGACGAGACCACAGTTTACCGTGTCAATCTCATGGCCCATTCAGACACAAATACAGCCACCTAGAAATGCAGTCACTATTTATTATTATATAATTCACTGTTACTGAACCCTGATATTTGAATCTAGTTGATCATTACTGATTTGATGATTTGAGTTCATGGTCTTTTTATGCTGTGTGTGTGTGTGGTTTCTGTGCAACAATAAATAATGATGTACAAAACATTTACACGGATGCCTTTTTTGTCAAAGGAAGAGAGGAGACACCTCTAAACATATCTGGCATATCCCATTACAGATAGAGCCTATACAAATCCCTCTTTATCAACATTAGAGCACCAGTAACAGACTGAAGGAGGTCTGTGAGGAACAGGCTCACTTTTCACTGAAGATCTTCTCACAAATCTCATTCTTACTTCAGTTAAAGGGGTCCTTGATTATGATTTCACTTTCTTAATTTAGTTAGTGTGTAATGTTGCTGTTTGAGCAAACAACATCTGGCAAAGTTCAATGTGAAGGGAGAGATTTTCTTTTACACAAGTTGCTTTTTAAGGCCGTGTGTCCACCAAAGCGGTTTTTCACGCGGCTGGCGTATTTTTTCAATTGTTTTCAATGGGAGCGCCACGTTTTTAAAACGCCATGAGCGTAACGAGGCGCTGAACGTTTTTTTTCATGCTGAAGCGCTCTGCGTTTTTTACAGGTCGCCGAGAGTTGAAGAATGTTCAACTTTGGGTAAAACGCAGCGCTCATCACTGTCACTTTTTACCCAACCGTCCAATCACAGTGGAGGAGGGGCGGGACTAATACCACACCGACCAACCGCCACATTCTGCTTGTACAACGTCAACAGATGACGACAACAAGCATAATAACGGGAAAAAATCATTTAAAACAAGAGCCAGAGAAAATATATTGGATTGTATCGACATTTTAATTAGAATCAACACAGAAACAAAATATGTGTGAAATGAGATACTAGTAACACTTTCGGAGATATTACTTATAACAAGCAAAGTGTCTCAAACTGAAAAAAATGCTGCGCTGCCAAAACGCTCTCTTTTCAGCTGGCTAAAAGCACTTTGGTGGACACACGGCCTAAGGACTACAATGAGCTTCTTCACGGGTTAGTGACATCACAAACCCTAGAATTTACATAAACCCCGCCCCCGGGAACACGCAACAGAAGGCTGCTGGTGGTGTAATGGTGTTATATATTTTCTTGGCACACTTTGGGCCTCTTATTATCAATTGAGCATTGTTTAACCGCCACAGTCTACATGAGTATTGATGCTGATTATGTCCAGCACTTAATGACCATCATCTGATGGATCGTCCAGCAGGATAACACACACGTCACAAAGCTCAAATCATCTCAAACTGGTCTCTTGAACATGACAGTGAGTTCACTGAACTCAAACGGCCTCCAGTCTCCAGATCTCAGTCCAATAGAGCAGATTTGACATGTAGTGGAACGGGAGATTCGGATCATGGATGTGCAGCTGATAAATATGCAGTAACTGCGTGATGATCTCATGACGGACACGAATCCCTGAGGAATGTTTCCAGCACTTGTTGAATCTCTGCCACGGAGAATTAAGGCAGTTCTGAAGGTCAAACGCGGTGCTGGAAACGTGCACCTAATAAAGTGTATGTGCATATGTGAACAAAATCCTCAATGAAATCTCTTCATAAAGTGAGAGCATAGTTTACACTGCTGGATTTAGGGATCTGACGTCTTCATGAACTTTCTGAAGCTTGAACAGTTTGGTTGCGTGAACTTTCAATGGATGCACAGAAATAATGAGATAATATAAAAAATATCGGTTACACTTTATTTTAATGTGTCATTGTTACAGTATAAATATATTTAAGTACTGAGTAATATTAATGTACTTACTATAGGGTTAGGGTAGGATTAGGGTTTGGATGAGGGTTAGTTGCATGTAATTATGCATAATTTACTGTTATTACTATGGCAGGCCTATAAGCACATGTAACAAAGCCATTGTAAAACAGTGTTACCAAAATATCTTCATTTTCATTTCACAGTGTGTTACTTCTGACACGCTCCAACATCAGTAGTTGAAGAATACTGTAAATGCAATGGTAAATACGTCTAGATCTTAAACCTGTACAGTATATATGGGACTGTGGCTGTATAGCTGGGACTTTGCCTTGAGACTGATCTAATACTGAATGTCAGTATGACATGTTCCAGTTTCCAGCACACACGAGTAATGATGCGGCTCAGCCAATAGGAGCGGCCGGTTCGAGAGGCATACGGTCAGCATTTATGCCAGATTTGAGCAGATTACTCTAAATCAGATTACTGCATCCCAACCCTGCTATAAAAAGCAAGGTTATTAAAAGCTTAGCTGCATATAATGCCATTCTCTTTTATGAAATGCAGAATGTTAGATTTGTAGTTCTGGTATTTCACGTCCTTTTTAAAGCACTAATCTGATCTCTGCCCTGATCATTCCTAAATGCCGAATGATACTACTACTCAAACACATCCATGTGGATAATCGGGGGAAATGTAAGTAACTTGCTGTGTCTCTGTCGGAAGAGATTAAATAACTTTGAAATAAATTGCATGATATCTTATGTGACATATTTGTGATAACTTCTGAAAATAAAGTCCTTCATTATGAACACATTGAAGATTCATTATTATAATCCAGTTTTAAGAAATGAACACAAATACTTTACAGAAAATGCATGAGTCCACATTACAATTTAGAGAGATCTGTTATCAGAGGATCTGTCTAAGTTATGTATTTCAGAAATGTACATATACAGAATCACAGTTAGCTAAGTCATGCAATACAGCTTCATTACTTTCAGGAACATAATCAGCAGTGCTGAGTCGACGCTGTGATGCTAATAACTGGTAAGAGTGATGCAGTGCAACATCTCTCGCGGGACGGTTTATGTTTGGTCGTACACACACTGTACAGAACGTCTCCAGGACGACTGATTCTCTGAAGGGTCGGCGTTCACACCTGCTCCACCTGAGCCACATCACAACACTGAGTTGGCATCAGAGAGCCGGCATCGCCCTCCGCCAATCAGCTCAAATGCATTAGATTTTGCCTAGCAGTATTTTTCAGTTACAATCTATATACAGTGAGGAAAATAAGTATTTGAACACCCTGCTATTTTGCAAGTTCTCCCACTTGGAAATCATGGAGGGGTCTGAAATTGTCATCGTAGGTGCATGTCCACTGTGAGAGACATAATCTAAAAAAAAAAAATCCAGAAATCACAATGTATGATTTTTTAACTATTTATTTGTATGATACAGCTGCAAATAAGTATTTGAACACCTGAGCAAATCAATGTTAATATTTGGTACAGTAGCCTTTGTTTGCAATTACAGAGGTCAAACGTTTCCTGTAGTTTTTCACCAGGTTTGCACACACTGCAGGAGGGATTTTGGCCCACTCCTCCACACAGATCTTCTCTAGATCAGTCAGGTTTCTGGGCTGTCGCTGAGAAACACAGAGTTTGAGCTCCCTCCAAAGATTCTCTATTGGGTTTAGGTCTGGAGACTGGCTAGGCCACGCCAGAACCTTGATATGCTTCTTACAGAGCCACTCCTTGGTTATCCTGGCTGTGTGCTTCGGGTCATTGTCATGTTGGAAGACCCAGCCTCGACCCATCTTCAATGCTCTAACTAAGGGAAGGAGGTTGTTCCCCAAAATCTCGCAATACATGGCCCCGGTCATCCTCTCCTTAATACAGTGCAGTCGCCCTGTCCCATGTGCAGAAAAACACCCCCAAAGCATGATGCTACCAGCCCCATGCTTCACAGTAGGGATGGTGTTCTTGGGATGGTACTCATCATTCTTCTTCCTCCAAACACGTTTAGTGGAATTATGACCAAAAAGTTCTATTTTGGTCTCATCTGACCACATGACTTTCTCCCATGACTCCTCTGGATCATCCAAATGGTCATTGGCAAACTTAAGACGGGCCTTGACATGTGCTTGTTTAAGCAGGGGAACCTTCCGTGCCATGCATGATTTCAAACCATGACGTCTTAGTGTATTACCAACAGTAACCTTGGAAACGGTGGTCCCAGCTCTTTTCAGGTCATTGACCAGCTCCTCCCGTGTAGTTCTGGGCTGATTTCTCACCTTTCTTAGGATCATTGAGACCCCACGAGGTGAGATCTTGCATGGAGCCCCAGTCCGAGGGAGATTGACAGTCATGTTTAGCTTCTTCCATTTTCTAATGATTGCTCCAACAGTGGACCTTTTTTCACCAAGCTGCTTGGCAATTTCCCCGTAGCCCTTTCCAGCCTTGTGGAGGTGTACAATTTTGTCTCTAGTGTCTTTGGACAGCTCTTTGGTCTTGGCCATGTTAGTAGTTGGATTCTTACTGATTGTATGGGGTGGACAGGTGTCTTTATGCAGCTAACGACCTCAAACAGGTGCATCTAATTTAGGATAATAAATGGAGTGGAGGTGGACATTTTAAAGGCAGACTAACAGGTCTTTGAGGGTCAGAATTCTAGCTGATAGACAGGTGTTCAAATACTTATTTGCAGCTGTATCATACAAATAAATAGTTAAAAAATCATATATTGTGATTTCTGGATTTTTTTTTTTAGATTATGTCTCTCACAGTGGACATGCACCTACGATGACAATTTCAGCCCCCTCCATGATTTCCAAGTGGGAGAACTTGCAAAATAGCAGGGTGTTCAAACACTTATTTTCCTCACTGTATAAAGCATTGTGTTTCTTCATCTACAAAGCCTATAGACTGAACATGAATAGTTGCACTATTGTTCTTACAAAAAAAAACAAAAAACAGGGTTCATGCAATGTGCTTTACTTATACTGGAATTTGAGTTTTTGACATTTAAATCCTGGAAATCTGGAGTTATTGAAAGACAAAATATGTGAAATTACACTCAAAAAAATAAGTTGTTGAACGAACTTGATTAAAAAATCTAACCTTTTCCACGAAAATTAATTACATTTTTCCAACAAAATCTAATTTGTTGGAAATGATTTGTTGTAATCTTGTTGTATGAACTTAAATTCATTTAGTCATTCCTGCTAGATAAAGTTTTGTCAGGTTAACTACAATTAATCTTTGCCCGGCCTAAAATCGCCAACATTATAATTTGAGCTAATTTTACTCTACAGTTATTTCCAATGATAGTCACTAGTGTTCAGTTTAATTAAAACCTCTTTTTACAGAGTAATATTGAATATTATGCAAGTGTGCGATTGAGATTTAATGCAATTATAGTGTATACTTAGTGCTCACAGCCCTAAACTAAACACAGTCGCTGCTCTTCTGCATAATGGGAACCACAAAACTCAAAAACATTACAGAAAGTCCTCTAAGTTTCTAACATAACTGAATATTAAACACTAACATTAACTAACAACATCTTTCCATTTACAGAAAAACACATAAAATAACACTTTAATCCCTAAATTTACCCTCCTAATGCAGTCCCTTGCAAAGCATGCTGGGAACTACAGATCCACTGCCCAGTTAGCAATATTTTTTTTTCCCAGGATGGTAGGGGAAGACTCATGAATATTCATTGGGGAAGTCATCCCTGATTGGTCTTAACCCCAGTGACGGGTAGGTTTAGGGGCGGGGTTAGGGGTAGGTCATCAGACCCCCAGTGACGGGTAGGTTTAGGGGTGGGGTTAGGGGTAGGTCATCAGACCAATCAGGGATGACTTCCCCAATGAATATTCATGAGTCTTCCCTATACCATCCTGGGAAAAAAAATATCGCGCCCAGTTAGTTGTCAACAAAAATGATTCATGTAGTTTTCACACAAATTAATTAAGTAAACTTCAGTTTTAAATATATTAGGTTGATTGAACACAATTAAATTAAGTTGTGACAAAATATTAAACAATCGTGTTACTTTTGCTTATTTTAATTAATTGAATTTAACGAGGCAAAAATTCATTTTTTGAGTGTAGTGTTTAATTTTATTGATAAAACATCTTTTCATGCAAAATAAACACTGCAGTCCGTCTGATATAGAGCCATTTCGCATGGCTATGAGCGTGATATTGCTCATATACAAGTATATGATACAGCTTTCATTCTTCAGGAGAAAAATTAATTATATATTCATGAGAAAAAACATCAGTTTGAATAAGGAAAGCGATATCTTTGTCATATAGTATCCTTTAAATGGTTAACGTTACCACAGTTATAGCATGTGCTGCACTTTATGTGTACCGTTTTGTTTTATTAGTTTATTTTTATTTATCTATTTACCTTTTTTAGAATTTGAAGGAGAATAAAGATATTGTTAAATAAGTGAGATCTCTGATTGTAATCCTAGAAAACCAAACAAGTAGTGCTTGAAAAGTCCTTGAATACATTTTTACAGTATCTGTACGAACCCTCAAAAAAATACAGTAAGCTTACTTACAGAACAACCTGTACATTTTGCAATTGAAAACAGTAATTTACATTTAGACCGGTAAACCCAACAGCCCTTTTCTGCTAAATTAGCAAGGCCACGCTGCCACTGAAATCTGTTTTGTGCCTTTAACACACACTGACAGTCTGCATAATAACACTAAAGGTAAAAAGAAAACCACATGATGAATTTCACAAGCCGAGGGAAATACTGATATAATAAAGATGCACCATCATGGTAACATGCGTGACAATAAAATAATACAACACTCATTTAACAACATAAGATGGAACATAAAACCCTAATGTACATATAACGTACTGATAACAAACAAAAAACTAAGAAGAAACAATTATTCAAATAAAATTTGACTAAACAGACATTTAACAGTATTTCACTGTAAAATAACATGAAATGTGTTATAAGATCTATTACAGATCTATTAACTTACTGTTGACCAATCGATAGGTTTCTTTTTACAGTTAAAATTACACACACTGTTCTTCCAGTGTGGCTTTTCTAATTTGATGCAGATTGTTCATTCAGCAAAGACATTGATCTGACTCCACATTCAGCGTCTCGTTTCAGAAGACCTGTACGCTTCATGCACACAAAAGAGCAAGCGAAACACAGCGTGTGAATGAACCTGTAGGATTTGTCCAACTCTTATATTTGCCATCATGTTGATATTAATTATGGGCTTATTATTATCTGTCCTTGACAAAAACAACACCGTAAAGCTGAAGCTGAACTCCTCAAATGCACACTTTAAAATAAATAAAGGTTGGGTTTTCACAGTTATGCAATAGAGGAACCATTGAGTTAAAGTCCCCCTGTGGTGAAAATCCAGCTTTTAACGTTGTTTATGTGTCTATGTGGTGTTTTTAATATGCTTTAAGACAAAGCATGTGTAAGTTCATAAGTCGACACCATTGCTGAGTATTTCCTCCTTAAAACTGCAGTGAACCAAAGACAGTCTCAAACACACGCTTTGAAATCGCTGGTGTTTCTGACGTCACAAACTACCTTGTAACCAATCAGATCAACGTGTGATCGTCAACCAGTGGATCTCTGAGCTGAGTGAGTGAGTGGAGGCGGGGCTCATTTGCATATTCATAGAACCGCGCATACTAAATGAGGCAAGGGTGTCGAGTTACAGTCAAGATATTTTAAGCCATGAAGAAAATATGTCATTTTGGTGATCAAAGATGAGTTTTAAGGGATAAAACGATTGACTGCAGGGGGACTTTTACAAATCTAAAGAACATTTTCCCACTAAGAACCTTTTGAGGAATTAAGTTATCCTTGAACCATAGATGCAGATAAAAACATTTATGTTTTATGTTTTGGAACTGAATCTCCTGGGCTGGCACAGGACTTGTTTTTGGGATATTACACCTCCTCCTAGAGACGGCTCTGCCGAGGCCACAGTCTCCCTGGTAAAGTCTGAGTTAGAGATGCAGGGGCCAATGAAGCCTGTGGGTAATTGATCAGGGTATATTGTGTTCTAGTCTCTAAGTAACAGTGAGTCTCCACGGAGGAACATCTCAGTCGAGCTGCCGGTGATAATGAGCTGTGGGTTTGAGATCCTCCCTTTACTCCTCCTTTAGACAGTTTCTCGGTCCCTCGTCGGCTTGCCTTTCATTTGTTCCCCCTTTTTTCTTTGTGACAGGCCTCGCATGTCGCCTTGCTAAACTCAGTCCAGAGGGATTTGCTCTCGGTGAGTGTTGTTGAGAGATGTAGTACACCAAAACAAGTGTATGATGCAACTAACATGCTGACAGATCTGATTTGAATGTCATTACTTTTAGCAGACTTCAATATTCAACAATTTTCAAGAGTAATTTCAATAAAAAAATAAACATTATGCCTAGAAATCGTTGGAAAAACAAATATTGTAGTTTTACATTACATCGAGCTCATTTTATGTTTGTCTTGGAAACTTTTTACCATGCTTTCATCATTTATTTGTGCTACTTTTAATGTTTTAGCCCAAACTTTTAATCTTAAATCATAAAACCCACCATAAAAATATGATTTATTAAATGTCCAAAAGTATTTTTATCTAGATTAATAATGAAATAATCACAAACCAGTTCAATATTTATTGTAAATACTGTATATATTAGTTGTTTAGTGGCAATTATGTATTAATTTTGTGGCACCATCTCCCCCACACCGAACAACACAGGTTTCTGTAAAGTTACTGTACTTGTTTTACCAATGAGAAAACTCTATTAGTGAAGAAAGTGAGATGATATGTGAGACGTAATAAGTAAATAAAAAAATAAAGGTAAATATCAATCATGAACAGAATCTAATCAAGCTGAAATTTGGTCAAATTTTGCAACAAGTGTGAAACTATGTACAACTATTTAATTGTAATTTCACAAACTGCTATTAAAAACAACAGATGTCGTTTGAAAAGTGGCGAAAAACCTTCAGGAAAAAGAAAATGATTTCTCCTGTGATTTATAGTGTTAGTGGACAAATTAGCAATAGTTCAGAGTTGTGTGTTTTAATGTCCAGTTATGGAATTGAACAATATGTGGTTAAATAGTGATGTTTATCACTTTTCAAAATGCTAAATAATTAGATATAAAGAATGCAGGCTTCAGTTTGCAAAAGTGAATCTGAATGGATTCATTGGAAGTAATGGCGTGAATAAAGGAGGAGAGCTGGAGTTCTGTGATCTGTGATGAGAAACAGGTATATCTGGTGTGGGTACTGGTATAGGCGTCCACCACATGAGTCTTTCCCATCAAACAAGGCGGTGTTTAACAATCACTCACTGTGAGGAAGATCCTTGAGTAGTGTTCTGAGGACAATGCTCACATTTACGCAATAGCTGCATCCCTTGTTGGGCCACTCAGGTAAGGACTCAAAATGATGTTTTATGGACGTTTTCTCCATGCAAACCTGAAAGGAGGAATATGGTGTATGCGAGTAGCCAGCATTACTGGTGTTAAGAGCCTGCGTGTGATAGAGACCCGAGCGGTCACAAGGAGAATCACACCAGGCGTCCGTTTAAAGGTCGTTCCAAAAGAAGTTTAATGCTTTAAAGGCAAGGAAGCGCAAAAGGTCCATACAACAGTGGATAAGAGCACAAATACAAACTACGGTTACACAAAAACACGAGCACCAACTTCTCTCACTAACTGTTGGAGACCGCAGCATCCACAACCCGAACCACTCTCTGTTCCCCTGCCTCGCTCCTGACCACCCTTAAATGCGGACACTGACCTGCCTTTAGTTAACTGGAACAAACCGTTTTCTGTACCAGACTAACTCTGGTCTCTCTGTACAGTTCAGCAAGTTCAATGATACTTAAGACCAAGAGTTTAAAAACAATCAATCAATAAAACATCCAGGCAAGAAAAAAACAAATGTGTGAGCCTGGATCACGTCACCAGTGTCGAGTCGCACGGGTATATCTGTGGCGATAGCCTACAATACACTGTATGGGTCAAAATTATGGATTTTTTCTTATATGCCAAAAATCATTAGGATATTAAGTAAAGATCATGTTCCATGAAGATATTTTGTACATTTCCTACCGTAAATATATATATATATATATATATATAGGCTATATAAAAAATTGTGAGTGAATGCAGCACAATTGTGAACATAAATGAACAACTTTAAAGGAGATTTTCTCAATGTTTCGATTTTTTTGCACCCTCAAATTCCAGATGTTCAATAGTTGTATCTCCACCAAATATTGTCCTATCCTAACAAACCACACATCAATGGAAAGCTTATTTATTCAGCTTTGAGATTATGTATAAATCTCAATTTCAGAAAATGTACCCATGTGACTGGTTTTGTGTCAGGGGTCACATATTGTCATTTGCACAACTGATATTTCCTAAATTAGTTCAAATGAGCATTTCCCCAGGCTGTGCACACAGAGGTTAGGCCCACTCCTCCAACTACAGGAAATAAAACAGCAAAACCCACATGAACAATTACATTATAACTATTATTACATGCATGATACAAAAAACAGCAAGGACACAATTTTGAGGGATTGAGAAGCTGAGGTAATTGAGGATGAATGGGGGAAAGTCACGAGAGAGGAGGCAATGCCTCCATCGCCATATGATCGGTTATGATCAGATATGATTGGTTGAGATAAATCCTGCCTCTTGTTTTCGTGCACGTTCTCTTCAGCCTGAATGAAGACATGAGATTAATGGGAATGACGTTAACTGGGAATGACGTCACTATAGGCTAACCGGCACAGTCCGCATCACACTGGTTTCCTCGACAAAAACCCGAAAAGATTTTCCATAGGCTTTTGGATTATCGCTAAAAACAAGTTCTGTGATCGAGAAAAGTTTATGATACTTGCACGTTTTGTCCATCAAGATAATTATCACAGATGAACACAACTTTTATGAATTTTGAAGCTATAAACGAACTACACCACGGTCCCACGAATTTAACGTCACCATCACTAAAGCTTCCGACAACTCTTTCAGTTTTTATCTAAAAACATTTTCCCAGAAACGTTTGAGTTAGAATATAGTTCATAAGAGCACAATTATAAGCATAACGAGGCTGTAAAAGCAGACTGAGTTTAGCTGATCGACGTGAGGACGTTTACTCTCCTCGACAGCCTCTGTAGTCTCATTTACTGAAAAAAATGAAGATTTTTGCTGCTTGTTCAAACTGCTTAGTTAAAGTAAGCTTAAGCAACACCATTGCTATACATTTTGCCCTAACCTAATTTGATTGTGTTCAATCTGCTTAAATATATGTAAAATTTAAGTTTACTTAATCCGTTTGTGTCGGATTACATGAATGATTTATGTTGCATTAACTGAAACTGGGCGGCCCTTGTTAGTTCCCAGCATGCTTTGCAAATGGCTTAGTTAAGAGAGAATAAATGTTGAAATTAAGTGTACTGTGCTATTTTATGTGTTTTTGAGAAAATGAGAAAAGGGGAAGACTTGACAGTGTGTAATTGTGTTTAATGTTTAATTACATTGGAATTATTAGAACCATTTAAATTACAGTGGGTTACCATTGTGGAGAAGAGGCTGGCTTAGGCTGTGGACTGATACTACAACATTTAAGTGTTCTGGCTGAAGAAGCATGTAAATGTTAGCATTTAAGATGCTAATAAATACTATTGTTAGTTATAATGTATCAACTCAATTGTGTGACACTAAAACAAATGAAGTCTTGTTGGATGAATGAATATATGAATTTGAATACCTAAATTATGTCAGACTTTTGAGATTTGAGGCTTCTTAATTGGGTCATTTAAAATGACTTCATGCCGTGATATTGAAGTTACATGAACAAATTATATTTGTTTAACTTAATTGATTCACGTGGTGGAACAGATTAAACCAGTGATCTCAAACTCAATTCCTGGAGGGCCACAGCTCTGCACAGTTTTGCTCCAACCCTAATCAAACACACCTGATCCAGCTAATCAAGGTCTTCAGGATTACTAGAAACTTCCTTGCAGGTGTGAGTTGGAGCTGGTTGGAGCTAAACTGTGCAGAGCTGTGGCCCTCCAGGAATTGAGTTTGAGATCACTGGATTAAACACTATTAAATAATGTAAAAAAAAATGTTTTATCTCTATTTTTATTTAATCTAATTTAATCTTTTTCAAGACATGTAACATCTTAAAAAAAAAAATCTCGCGTGGGGTACACTGAAAAATAGTGTGTTGGATTTACATGATTTAATAGTGTACATCGGTCCCACATGAATCAATTAAGTTAAACAAACATAATTTGTTCATGTAACTTCAATATCATGGAATTAAGTCATTTTAAGGGTAGTCTCAAAGCGATTTATAAAAGGCTCCCTGACATGATTCAGGTATTCAAATTCATATATTCATTCATCCAAAACAATTGCAATATATTTTAGTGTCTGGGATGGCAGATATCATTACCTAACAGCCTATGAAGGAGTGAGCCAGCTCTCAAAATGTCATCAAAAATATGGTGTTCCGAAGATGAATGAAAGTCTTACGGGGTTGGAACAACATGAGGGCGAGTAATTACTGACATAATTTTCATTTTTAGGTGAACTAACCCTTTAAAATATCCAAAACGTGATTTGGCGCCAAAACAGTCGAATCCGTTGCGTGGTGACGCAGGCGCAGCGTGGGGTTTCCCAGCCCTGAGAGCAGGGTCACTCACCGCGCCCATCTCTGCTGTCTGATGGCCGGAGCGAGAGCCTGACACACGGAACGCAGAAGAACCACTCCAGCACCGGAGAACGACGCGCGTGGGACGTACAGAAAGGCTAAATTTGGACCGAGCGTTTGTTGGTCACGTTTACCACAAGGCGTTTGCGTGAAGCTTGCGTTATTTGGGCAAGAATCGGCGCGGTTGCAGCTGTCGCGGCTGCGGGTTCGGGGAGTGCCGCTCTCCGCTGACTGACTGACGGACTGTCTGCGGGTCGGGCAGCTGTGGAGCCCTCTTCGCTGTTTACAGTCAATGATACATACACAACGAACTGTTCCGACGAAACACAGGTCAGTGTTGATCTTCTCTTTTAACGGTCGCCTGATTGCCTGTGTTCGGCGGTTGTGGGGTTCGGCTGGGGTGGGGGCCGCTGCTGCTGCTGGACTCACACAAACACATTTAACAGTCTCTGTGGCTTTATTTGTCAATATGTGCTGCAAATATCAAATTACTAGGCCACATAAGTGGTTTAGTATGTGTTAACTTCCTCAAATCACGGTCATGTGGCAGAGATGTGCTGTTAGCTGACTAGCAGCACTCATAATCGGGCTCCATATTCACGGTAAATACTGTCAGGTGATTCTGCCGTCGGGCACTCGCGTTTCCGTTACAGCGGTGCCAAACCGTCTCTTCGGTTGAATATTTAAATGTAAACCCTGGTTTGCTGAGTATTGTAAGCCTGCATTGGTGCAGATGATGATGATGATGATGAAATGGACAGTGAAGATGGAGGATAAAGCCAAACTACCTCCCCCACTTCACTTCATCATGGAGTCGCGATGTTTGTGCGTTTAAATATCATCTTTCTCCATGATAAATCCTCGATGAAGCCCTCAAACACCGGACTCTCGCGGGTGTGTGTGTGTGTGTGTGTGATCGAAGTGCTTCTTTGATTGGTTTTTAACCCTGAGCCTGTGCTTTTAACGACCTTAAACGGGAGTTAATGGGATTTTCTCGATCTGTTTAACGTGTGTGTGTGTGTGTGTGTGTTGTGTACGAGTGATTTATGGTTGTGTTCGTGGCGGAAATGTCAATGAGGAAGAGCAGCATCAGTGTGTTTCATCACAGTTCGCAATCATATTGCTGTGATTGTATGTAATAATGCCGGTGTCCGTTTAAAGCGCATCTACTGTCCTGCTGAAACATGTACGCGGACGCGCGCGTGTGTGTGTGTGTGTGTGTCAGCACTAGTGTGTTTATGTGCTCAGTGAGTGTGTGTGTGTGTGTGTTCACGGCCTACAGCTGCTGCAGCCAACAAGATGGCGACTGATGAAGACACAGCCCTGCCTCACACACACTCACACATCACGCATGCTCTCATACACTGCTAAAAAACATTACATATACGCTCAAATAGCCTCGGTTCTTACACAGCTGACACTCAAAACTCACTTGTATATCTCACCACACGCTACACACGTACATCTGAAACATTAATGCTCTCATGTATTTTCTGTAAATCACAGTCACAGGGTTACCGTCCTGCATTTTCAGGAATCTTGACGATATAATTGGCTGGTTTCAGTTTCGTTCAGCTTGGGAGCTAAACTCTGCAGGGTTGTACATGAATCACCCTTTACACACCTGACTCTTAGTCACTATGAAATCCAAATGGACTGGTTTTTATGGAATATTGCAGTGTTTATTATATAAATGATTTATCCATGCATGCACATCTTTTTATTTATTTATTATTTCATGTTCCTGGTAATGTTGAATCAGAATATCTTCCTCTTGCAGCAACATCTCTTCTCTGATGATGTGGGCGGGGCAACCTGTCACTCACATGAGATCAGCCAATAGCAAACCACAACCGTCCAATCAAAATCCCCACAGATAAAATCAAGCCCCGCCCTACATCTGTTCTTGTTCCAGAAGCGTTTCACTCGGATATACACAACAGAGAAGAAAAGACGCGCGCAACTTCTGTTTCATGTTGACTTGAACACACAATCAATATGGCCATGGAAATTAATTAGGCCTATATTTCCAAATCCGTAGGGAAAAACAAAACAAAGTGATCTTGCAGGGTTGGAGGGTGCACTCATCAAACTGTCTAAAATATCTTTAATCTGATCAATGTACAAGATGTACCATGAAAGACACATCATGTACTGTAAGTTGTTATTTATTCCCATAATTCAGCACAGTGTGTTGGAGCAGATACACGGAAAGCAAAGCTGTATAGGCTAGATGTGGTAAACTCACAGAATCTGCTGCTCGGTTCAATTTGACATCATTCACAAAATTTGACATGACAATATTTTGGCTGATTAGATGGTTTTCAGCTACAAATTTAGCTGCGTTTAATACGTTTTAAACAGCAATGTCTGAACATTGGTGGACCTGCACATCCATCATATTTAGAGGGATTTGAGCTGCAAGGTGGGCTGCGCTTTGTGTCTTATGTAACAAAACGTCAGCGTCAGAATGAAATAAAAGCCCTGCAAACATTCGCAGGACTCATGAAAGAGAGCAAACAAAGTCTCAGAATTTTTTTTTTTTTTCCTTTATAACTCTCACATCGTCTTAAATCCCCCCCAGGGCGCTTGAGTCACGTCACCGGTCCACAGAAAGTGTCAAATATGCCATGAAGTTACTGCACTGTAAAAAGTTAAAAAGATTATTAAAGTACATTTTAGAAGAGAACTCTATTTCAGTCTTAAATTTACTAGCTATTTCTTAGTGAAAATGGTTTCTACACCCAATTTTGCGGCCGCAGAAAATAATCCTGTCTCGTAACCCAGTGCCGCGTTCTCAGGGGGTTTTAGCGGGAACCTTGGCGCAAATGTTGTCTTTTATGGTTGATTTTCTTTTTTAGGTCAGCTTGTGTCATGGTGAAACGGCAGTCTAAAGTGAATCTTGCTGAGCAACTTGCCTGAATCAGGTGTAATATCAGCGGCAAGTGAATATAACCATTGACTTGTTACTGCAAGACCAGCGCAAGAGCGTTCATATGTATCTTCAACCGGACCACATGTTGGCCATGTGCTCGCATACTCAAAGTATCTTTTCTACCCTTAAAGTCATTTGAAGCAGCTCAAGTGAATGAGACATTGTGCTTGTCGTTGAGCTTTAAAGTCCCGCTGTAGTCAATTTTATGCCTTAAAACTCATCTTTGATCACCAAAATGACACACTTTAGCTTTTTTATCCTTGGAAAATATCTTGACTGTAACTCGACACACCCTCGCCTCATTTAGTATGCGCGGTTCTATGAATATGCAAATGAGCCCCGCCTCCACTCACTCACTCAGCTCAGAGATCCACTGGTTGACGATCACACGTTGATCTGATTGGTTACAAGGTAGTTTGTGACGTCAGAAACACCAGCGATTTTTCAAAGCGTGTTTTTGAGACTGTCTTTGGTTCACTGCAGTTTTAAGGAGGAAATACTCAGCAATGGTGTCGACTTATGAACTTACACATGCTTTGTCTTAAAGCAGATTAAAAACACCACATAGACACATAAACAATATTAAAAGCTGGATTTTCGCCACAGGACACTTTAAAAATGTTCATATTGGCATCATTATAATATGCAAGAAGATGCAAAATGCGCGTAAAGCTCGTGGATATCTGTTGCTTTTGTTGTAATGCGTTTTTCCCCCTGATCTCTTTTTATCCCACTTCATGTTTTCAGCCGCGGCTCTGAATAGGATTAAATTGTTCCCGTCTGTAGATGGCGGCTTTCGGGATTATGGGTTTGGTCAGTGATAGTGCTGATTTGACTTGTGTCTGTTTTACCCAGCTGTCTCCACAGTTGACATGCCCTTTCAGCATATTTGATCTTTTTTAATCCTTAAGTAAAGTTCATGCCACTGCGTGCTGTCATTTACTCTCATGGCATATTTTTGTTTGTGTCAGTATTTGTAGAGCGTCACGTAATCTAATCTGTATGAATGACGAGGTTGTAGCGCATCAGCTCATGTTTGCCTTCTGATGGGAGTAAAATCAATCCAGTCAGCTCACATTTCAGTGAGTTTAGCTCCACACACACCTGGACCACCGGATTCAGTGTTTCAGGATGTCAGAAACACAAACTTTTCACTTAACTGCATTGCAAAGTTCAAGTTTGACGCACTTGGACCTGCAAAATCGTATTACGTGGAAACACGTGACCAATAGGTAGTATATTGAACATCAGTGCATCATATTATCTTAATTAAAAAAGCAAAACAATCCCGAAACTCTTAAGCTGCTGGTTTGCAGTGGAATAGATCATATATTTTTACATTCGTTTTATGTTGAATTTATGATTTTAAAAATGGCATCACATCTCGTTCATTAAAATGTCCAAAGCAATTTTGCATGCTAAAGTCTAGGGCGATCATCCCTTCATACTTGAAGCATGCAGAGGGGGGTGTTGAAGCAGGATTGGACCTGGAACTGAACTCAAAATTGCAGTTTGAAACTTACTTTGCAATCATTAAAAAAAGTCCTTTCTGTACAGTATGAATGTGTTTAGTTTAGGATTGTCATGGTACCAAATTT
This sequence comes from Rutilus rutilus, assembly GCA_021464565.1. NCBI lineage: Eukaryota > Metazoa > Chordata > Actinopteri > Cypriniformes > Leuciscidae > Rutilus > Rutilus rutilus. The sequence goes on from JAJAQA010000019.1 coordinate 32,816,554, forward strand.
CCAGTAGTCGGCACCAATACCAGTGAAATTTCACGGTTCTCTGTACCAATTTCGGTACAGAGTGGAGTCTGACTAACTTAAACACCTCTGGTTGGCCATTGTGTTCATGCGCTCAACAGATATGTCTGTGATTGGCTACAATGCTTAACGCTTCAGAAACGCACACAAGGGAGTGTTTGAAACAGCCGCCTATCATATAATTTTTGTGCGCAAAAAAAACAAAACAAAAAGCTCTCAGATTTCATCAAAAATATCTTGATTTGTGTTCTGAAGATGAACGAAGAGCTTACGGGTTTGGAACGACATGAGGGTGAGTAATTACTGACAGAATTTACATTTTTGTGTGAACGAACCCTTTAAGTGTTTCATAGTGCGGAGTGGCAGTGTGTGAGCGGCTCGATCAGTTCAGTAAATGCTGCTTCAGTTCTGCAAGTGCAAGTTTGATTCACTACTGATGTGCATTTAATAAGCAAAACATTACGTTTTTACTCAAATCACTTCATAAAGTCAGTCGAGTGTTTGAAATAACTTTGATTTTGGATCTGAAGTGGCTTCTCATCACAGATTGAGGCAGAAAATATATTTTTTTAGTATTCTTTACTGTAATTAATGCTATATCGATTAGCACTGCATTATAAAAAGGCCTATACTTTATTCTTATGAAAATACCCGAGAGTACAGATAAACCATATATTGTCGCAGTCGTGTGTTTATCATCTTCATGTTTAATAAGTCAAAGCATTTCTATCTTCTTTATGTTCAGCTACAGCGATAGCTGGATGCCTTTGTCCATATTAGGGATTTGCTGGAACATCATAAGTTATATTACATCTGTGAGGCATGGACAAACGTTGTGGAGTTTTTTTTTTTATGTTTTAGGTTAAAAATATGGAAAATGATGTCGGACTCAACCATAAACAGTGTTCCCTGCTCTGCCACTAATGAATCTATAGTGTCAAGTCAAGCTAAATCATATTTCATACAGAGTTGTAAATGTGAGTTTGCTGTTTGAGTTGAAGGCGGTGTAAAACAGTGTAGTGTGAAACACTGGCACAAAAGCACATCTTTCTGTTGAGTCGTCCATACAGTGCGAGCAGTGTTGTCTGATTCACTAACAAATGACTCTCTTTAAAGAGTCTAAAAGAGTTAGTGGTGTAAATCAGCCTGAGTCTTCCTCTGAATGAACTGCCTGAATCAGAGCCGTTGCTGAGCTAACACCCAACTCACTTAATGAACTGTAAGTTATCCTCCCAGTCTGTCCTGGGCATGTGTGAGTACGACCGTGTCGAGTGATGCTCGTGCTGGCTGACCCGTGCCGTCACACTCTTTTCCTCGCAGGTCGTTTGAATACGCGTCTGTTATCAGACCATCATGTGCTGCTTTGAATAAGCAAAGCGACCTGCAGGAGTGTAATACCGTAAGCCGCTGGTTCTACGCTAGTGTGCTTTTGCATGTGAAAACACACCATTTGCATTTTGAATAAAGGCTGTTGATCTTGCTAGCGTTGAACTGAACGGCGGCAGAAATGATGGAAAGCTGAGCAGCCGTCATGATTTCAGCAGTCTTCAACCAGGTCCTTGACCTTGAGTCAAACTAAGCCAGCTCCAGATGAATCGCAACATCACAAACGGTCTATTGAAGCAATATACAAAACCATGAACTCGTCCTAATGAATCAAAAACTTGCATTACAACATGACACTATGAACAGTTTTTTAATTTATATTACCAAATATTCAGATATACAAATGAGCAGAAGTAGTTTAATAGTGTTGAGAGACTCGATTAAGATGATGCTTCATAGGAGTGCACAGATCTTTAGTCGTGGTTTGCTGACTTGGATTGGACCGATTTGGACTGTAAGTAGTTGAGAGTAAAGGCATGTTGTGTAACACTATATTAGATCTGTGCATAAACTCCTAATAAACCTGCTGTTGTCTGTCATGTTAATCAAAGAAAAAATCACTCTGCTCTTGACTGAATAACTTTAATTGTAAGCATTAATCTGCATTTCATTTGAACAATTAAAACTATCCAGTGTTGTTTTACATTTGATTAGCCTACATTAATCTCAGGAGTGTTTCTGCCCTGAACACTGTTAGACCTGAGAAACTCAAGCACTGGTTATTTTGTCTCTTTATTCTATTGTATTTATTTGTGCTATTTGTTGCCTTGGCTTTTAGCTTGCTTAGTTTGGGACATTTAATATTCAACAATATTATTGATCTGCCTTACTTAAGGTGGACGATGACGCAATTTTCTTCTAGAAACAAACTTTGTTGTATACTTACGTAAGCTATTGCAACCAAATCATCCAAAAATAATGAGATGACAAATGATCTCTATGGAGGTTTATATGGCAGGTTTGCTCGTGGTATCGAACATCGCTATTTTTCAATGTACCAGATCGAAGTTGTAAATTCCAGTATCGTAAAACGCTTGCATTGAGCTCACAGTACATCTGTTTTCAGAGGTTATACTGTATGGAGGAAATGCTTTGAGCTGTGTAAAGATGTTGGATACGCGTGTGCCGTCGAACTGCTGTGTATTTCATGTGTGACAGAGTTGAGCATCCAGAGGAACCGGTTTGGTCGGAGGCAGATGCCGGCGCTGGTTTGCCGGAAGGATCTGAGTTTGATGAGATCAAGTGTTAAGTGTGTTGCATTCTGGGCTACAGTTGTCCAGTGGTAAACAACATGAGAAGTGAGCTTTGTTCCTAAACCTGCTGTGTGCTTTCTACATAAGCAACTGCCTGCTAAGACGACACCTCGTCCTTGTCTAGTTTTGAGCTCTGTGGATTCAGTAACATGCAATGTCATTTTCTTTTAAACATACTCTTATAATGGACATTTATGTCATCTGCCATCTTGAATGAACGTTTTCCCTGAGCTTGACATGGTGCATTCTGGGATTGCATTCTCCCTGAACAATACTTGTGATGCTGTCTTAGAATAGGAGCAACAGAAGCGCGATCATATAATCATGCTGCTAACCTTTTGAAATGCTGTTTGCTCACCCATGATGCCTGAACTGCCTATAGGAAGACAGCTCACAACATTTTGGAACGGAGCCACAGTCACATGACCTTTCTTGCTTTGTATTAACTCTTTCCCTGCCAGTGTTTTCTGAAAAGAAGTTGCCGGCCCGCTTCAAACTTTCAAACAACTTTCATGTCCCCAAAAATGTTTGTTGTTTTGACAGTGTGTTTCCCACAGACTTACACTCCATTTGCCTACTCCTACACTTACACACTATTTATATTCTAATGCCCTTTCGTAAGGGAAGGCCTCTGGTTGTGGTCCATTTATGGAGATCCTCAGACATGAAGAGGTGTCCCACTCCCTACCGGTTTCTGAGGTGTGTTTTTACCTAAAGATGAAACAAAAACTAAAATACCACAGCGTAATGTAATTATATGTTGTGCTTTTCAAAGGGATGCAGTTACCTTGTTCATGGTTGAGAAATCATTCAGAGTTAACAGTGGAAACCGGGATAACAAGTGCAATTCTCCGAAAGAAGGACCAGGAAGAGGAAGAGAGTTTGGATTCAAGTACTTGAATTTTGCTTTTTGAAATGTAAGTCTTGGAAAACAATTGAAAACAGGCATATTTATGAAAAGGTACTCGAAAAGTGCATGAATTATTGAAAGACAATGTATGTGAAAATAGTGTTTATTTTTTTAAATAAAACAATCTTTTCACGCAAAATTAACACTGCAGCCCGTCTGATATAGAGAGAGAGCCATTGCGCATACTTTTCATCTACTTGAATAGCCATATGACTGTAATATTGCTCATATAAATATTCAAGTATATGATACCGCTTTCATTCTTCAAGTCAATCATATTCATGAGGGAAAAAAATCAGGTTGAATAAGGAAAGCGATATCTTTGTCATAGTATCATTTAAATGTAAGCAGTTATAGCATGTGCTGCACTTTATCTGTACTTTAAATCTATTTACCTTTTTTAGAATTTGAAAGATAATAAAGATATTGTTTGAAAAGTGAGATCTCTGATTGTAGTCCTAGAAAACCAAAGTAGTAATGCTTAAAGTGTTTGAAAGTCCTAGAATTTCATTTGACAATATCTGCAGGAGCCCTGAACCTTCTCCGCACACCTCCGCAATAGTCACCATTGGCTACTACATTTGTTTGGTTGCTCGCCAGACTGATGTACTATTTTTCCACCAAATCAGCTTATCTTTGTAAAATGGCACAGCTTTTTAAATATCTAAATCTACACTCTTAAAATCAGTCAGTCAATTATATTATTATTAGGGCCGGGACTCGATTTAAAAAAATTAATCTAATTAATTAGAGGCTTTGTAATTAATTAATCGAAATTAATCGCATTTTAATTGCATATAAATTAGGGCTGTCAATCAATTAAAAATAATTGTGTTGAACATGTTATTGAAATAATGTTCAAATGTTCAAAGGGTGAGCATTGAAATAATTGTGCCTAGCAAATAATCAATACAATACAATTGAACATTATTAAATTATTGAACATTATTAAATTATACATTTGATATTAAACATTAAATTATAAACATTATTTACACTTGCTTTACAGGTTTTTAACATTACTTCGAAAATGCTGAAATTTAAAGTTTGAGATGTTTTTCATTTGTTTTAGAAAGTATTTTTAGACTTTTGTTTTTTCAGAATAAAACTTGTTTTACAATCTTGAGCATGTGTTATATTTTTATTAAATGTGTTTAATTAAGCCATTGCTGCAAGTAATTTGACAGTTAACAATATTTTAGTGTACAGTTAATCACAAATTCAGTCAGCATTGCCATGACTCATGACTCATTATCCCATGATGAAAGGTAATACGGTGAAACAACGTCACGATATCAACGTTGATTCAATTTGCAAAACCGAAGCATAATTCATCATTGGTTCAACAACGTCGACATACAATCTTTATTCACCCATATTGAAAGAAGAGACGGTGAAACAACGTCACGAAATCAACAATGAAACAACGTCACGATTTCAACGTTGATTCGCTTTGCACAATCGAAACATAATCCAACATTGATTCGACCTTGGTCCCTTACGTTCACCGGTGAATCAACGTTGAAATGCCGGCTGTTTTTTATAAGTAAATGTTCCAATCAATGATCCAGGCAGCGCCAGCGCGTTCTCGTCTCCCTCCTTCGGCTCCAGGTTCAAAGGTCAATACGGAATGGATTAATCCGCGTTATTTTTTTTTAACGCGTTATTTTGTCTCAGATTAATTAATCGAAATTAACGCGTTAATGTCACGGCCCTAATTATTATATTATGATAATCAAGTATTATTTAATGATAGAACTCTAGTTATTGGAACTAAAACTTAATAATCATGCATGGATGCATATTTGTCATTTTAACTTAATTTTCTTTCATTTATTTATTTTGAATTTAGGACTGGTGGTGGAGCTTAAGATACTGTTGGTCATTCACTGTTTCTGTAAAGATAATAATTCTAATTCTACTGCTAATAATGACAATATTCAACACATGAGCTGCTGGGTTCATGAATGTTAATCACGTTGTCAGCATTCGCTCGAACTGAAATTAAAACAGGAATGAGTGCCAGCCAATGAGATTAAGCCGTTTGCGCATTAGCTCCGCCCACTACCAGAGAACCCGGCATATTTCCTGCTTGTTCTTAAAGCTGAATATTTCCAGATGAACTCTGTTATTTTGACAGGAAAATACAAACAAGAATATCGTTTACATGCAGCGTGTCGATTTCGGCTGGTTATCGTGTCCATCATCTGGCCCATTGCTCCTCCTCTGGCTCTTCTTTGACATCTTGTCTTCTCCTCTTCCTCTCCTCCTCGTGCTGAACGTTGAAGACCACACGTTCTTGGGGATCATTGAGGTCCTGATGAAGATGAGACGGGATGATCCAGCGAGTGAAGGCTGTCCACCTCTTTGATGCTCCTCAGAATCTGAGTTGTAACAGGAACCTACATTTAAAAAACAAAACAAAGCGTCGCTGCGGTTTAGGATTGGTCAGACATGCAAACTATCCTCATTTCAGTGCATCACATCAAACAGATCTCAATCAATCTTAATAAATAGATGCATTTAGCTCCTTTTATATGTAGAAAGTTGAAAGATTTTAATCTTTAGATTAAAGATGATGGTACAAATAATGCAGTTATTAAATTGACCATGCAGTGTGTCTTAAAACGAGGCACATCAGCCACTCTGAATGAAACCCAGTGCCTCGTGCGTCGGGCTCGTTGGTGTCGTGTCTACCAGGCAAATGGGCATTTCAGAAAAATAGAAATGAGTCTCCTTTTCCTGAGAAATAAGCGTTCCTGACCTGTCCTGCTTGCCCATCTCCCCTGCTGCGTCTCTCTCTCTCTGGTCCCGACCCTGATTCAGCCTGGAAACTAGCAAATCAAACCAACCGGATAACCAGCTTTCCCGTCGTGGAAGTTTCTAACTCAGTTTTGCTAAGACCTCGGTTTGAGACTCTTCTGGACATCTTTATATGTGGAAAATATCTTTCAGTATTCATCAGGATTGAAGATGCAAACATTCTACGTCAGAGTTAAAGTTAACAATACAGTCGATATCGGTTAGCGTTAGCCTTTGTACAGCCTGCTAGCATCGACCACCCGGCTGTATCTAACGTCTAGCTTAGCCGTCCTTAGTTGCCCTTAATTACATGCTTGCAGAAAAGGTGCTAGAAGAGTTAGGTGTCCGCGTTCAGAACACACTCTTACCAGAGTTAGCTTTAGCGCAGGGGTTGTGGACAGATTTGTGCAGGTGAGTGTGTTCGTGATGTCGTCTTCTCCGTCAGTAACATCTGTGAGTGATGACGCCAGTACACAGTGAGACGCATAGAAACACCTCGTGTGTGAGAGAGAGATGCTCAGCCAGTCTTCTGTACACAAGATTTCACGCATTTTAAAATCTATTTGTAGCGGTCAGACTGGATACTGTGACGGGCCGCTACAACTAGACGAATGTATTGGAAACATTTGTATATCTCGTATATCAAAAGAAAGAACAGAACATCTGCTTTAAACAAAACACCTTTTTCATTCGTTCTTTATCAACACGTATCAGCAAGAGTTTAACAATAAGCTGAGAAAATCGAGTTTTTGTCTAAGACTTTGTGTGGATCAGATTGAGAACTATGATGAAAACACAGAGTCGTTTCCTCTTCACGGGTTCCACGTTTCATTCAGATTTCCCACGTTTCATGATCACGTTAGCATACTTGTGTGTAAGCAACTTCTGGTGGCTCCGATCCCTCTGGTTTACACACATCTTCTTTGCTTGGGTTTGTTGGGCCCTATGAAATCTGTTGTATTTTTTCCAAAATTCTATATCATTTTTTCCCAAATTCCGCTTTTTCTGTTTTAATTTTTTTGGATTCCATAAAATTTTAGCAATCAAAAAGCATGTTAAATTAGTTGAAATCATGAAACACATTTAAATGAAGGATCAAAAAACATGTCTAATCAATTGAATTCAAAAACAATGGTTGTAGTCACATTAATTCATGAAGCTCTAACAATTTAAAAGTGTGATTAACTGAATTTATAACTATACCGTTATCACCAAATATAGCATTTTTATTTAATAAGGTGCTGCACAAAAGAGGTTTACTGTATAAATTAAAACATGGATGATATTCATTAATATAGTTATTTATTTATTTTTTACAGTACATTGAGTTGGCCAATATATTTCTGTCTTCATTTCTTCAAGTTAAACACAACTTTTATTTTGGCGTTTTGTTGTGAAGACCTTCGAGTTTCTTGACTCTTGTGTTTCTTGTCTTCATTTGTCAGTAGATTTTACGCTGGTGAAGTTCATCCATTATGAACCGTGTAAAACAATGTTCTAAACCCTTTCCCATAATTTATGAGTTTTATATTTATTTATTTCCCATAATTTAAAGGCGTTTATGAATTGCTAGTTGTCATAGTCTTGCATGGCTTTTAGCTTCTAGGTTTTGATAAAAAAAACAAAAAAACATTTTGAAATAATTTGTCTCACAGAAAAAATAACTTTCATTGAAAAAAATAAGGCATGTGTATATTCTAAAATAAGTTTGTTACTAAACAAACAGTGAAAGTATTTGCAGAATCTGAAGGATACTGGCCCGACCGGACCGGCAGCGTGAAGTAATGTAAAGCAGAACCTGAGACGACTCTTTAGTGCAGTTTTATCATGGCATTATGTGTTGTGTTGTGTTATTGTGGTCACCATGATGGCTTAAAATAGACGAGGCTCGTGTCAGTGGTCTGTAATGGCCCGTTAATGGACGCGCCGGCAGAACGGTTCTCCTCATGTCATTATGTTCAATCACCAGAAATCTCTTTCAGTATGTCATGTGACCTACATACTTTTACATGCGCACTTCCCTCAAAACCAGAGCAAATATTAGTCACAGATGTTCATTCCTCCTGCAGTTTTGTAGATTTAGATCCACACGACTACACTGATCACTAAGTTGACAGGAAGCTGTGACCGTTAAAGTCTTCATCAGCGAATGAATAAACACATGTGCTTGTGAATGTATTAAACCCTCAGTATTAGCACTCATGTTCAGTGGACAATATCATTAACCTTTGACTAGAAGAGGAAGTGATGCTGTGCGATCAGGCCGTCTTGAGTTCAGTGCTGCCCAAGAAAGTGTGTAGTAACCAGTGTTGGGTAATGCGTATGAATCAGTTTTTTTAGCTGTTTGTCATGTCTTGATATTCGGGCTTTTGCTCTGAATTAAAATGGTAAAAATGATTGGATGATCGTTTTGGGAGAGCAGGGTGACCAATATCACACTATGTACTTTACATATAGTAAATAGCACACCAGTGTTTCCCCTACAATGTATTAAGCAGCGGCGCAGCGCCGCCGCTGGATTTTCAGCGCCGCTGCAAAATCTTCACATGATCAATAATATCACGACATTCACTTACACACGTTGCCATAAAAGGAGCCGTTCACATGCACATATCTCAAATGTGGGCGCGTGGCAAGCGCGCTCATAATAGAAGCGACGCGGCGCGCACGTTTTCAGCATGGACAGATCAGAAGGTTTTCAGGCGCGCCTCAGTTCATGGTTGGCATAGCAACGACAGACGCCACGGGAGAGCGAGCAAGCGCTTATGCAAAGGAGAAAGCGGTACGAACTTTTCTCCGTTGAAGTCTATGGGGTCGCTGTGTCCATTTTTTTTACTGTCTATGGAAAATATGCCGTCCCGCCCCTCCGTGTTCGGCGATACGGTTTCATTCTCGCGCAGCTTGTTTTAGTAACTTTACGTGCGAGTCTTTTCCGCTCCGTGTTTGCGCCGCGCTCTCGGTTCCGAGTGTGTGTGAGTGTGTGTCGGCGCACTGCGCTCTCTGCTCAATGTCCAATGTTCCGCTCCGTGTTTGCGATGCGCGTTCTGCTCTGTGGTTAACCGCCCAAACGCTCCAATCATGTACCGATCACGCACTGGAAAAGCAAAGTCCCGCTCAAATAACGTGAAATTTCTCAGTAGTATGCATGGTAAAATTACCTGCTCTGATCACATACTCTGGTAATAATAGCTTTGTATGACTATACTTTATTTTGACAATTAGTCAAAAAATAAATCTGTTAAATCTGAGTATGTTGCATAGAACTGAATGAAGAATAATATATTGATGTTTTATATTTTAATATAGGGCTATTTTCTGTCCAATTTGTGTGGACATTTTTCTTTTTTCCCCATTTGTTGTGTTGTGTTTGATTTAATTAGTGATTCTACATTTAAATATTGATGATTACAAGTTTGGGGGAAATGCAATTAATTGCGATTAATCACAGCAAATTGTGTGATTAATTATTATTATAATTTTTTTTGATTGATTCCCAGCCCTAATATATATTTATATATATATAATTATTTTTTTTTTTATATATACATAGTGCCCCTTTCTTACATTTGAGCCTCAAAATGTATGTCTCAAAATGTCAATTTCTATCCACAAAACTTGCCAGAAGTCATGGTTTAAGGGGTTATTAAAAAAAAAAATCTTCCGGGGGTACATGCCCCCGGACCCCCCGCGAGCGGCTTGGTAACAACCTCCGGCACGTAACAGCACCGCTGCTGGAAAAATTTATAGGGGAAACACTGCACACGCATAACTTTCTGCGATGACATGTATAGTTACTAGAATTAGAAATAAATAATTATGAAAATAAATCCATTAGAAAAAATTATTTGAACTTAAAAAAACAGATTCATACTTTAGATAGCGTCTTAATTCTGTGAGCAATCAGATGCTGTGTAAGTTTGTGTACACTGGGACTCAATAAAAAAACATTTAATGTTAATTTTACACACAGTACGCAGTGAACGTGTTATGAATATGACATAGCAGCAAACTGGATATAGCGGCACATAGTTTGAAATCAAGATATTACTTGCTCAAACGTCCACGGCACTATGTGAAATATTAGCATAATGCCGTAATTTCAGTGAATTAAAACGATTTGCTCAAGTCGTGCTCGAACTGATACGGTAAAACCGACGACATTATTATTAATTGTGTTTAAAAATGCTTTATAAGCTTTGGAGGATGAAGCTCGCGATTATGGAAAGGGGGTCGTTACATTTCTGAGACGCACTTAAGGTGTTTGGCCAATCACAGCGCACTGGGTCTGCTGGCCAATCAGAGCACTCTGAGCTTTTCCGAAGGAGGGACGTTGTAGAAATCAGCGCATTTCAGACAGACTGGGAGTAGAGGAACTACAATAATGTACAGTATGTGAAAAAATGTGTTTTTTAAACATTAAAGCATGTTAACTTATTTCATTACACCCAATAATCAAAATAATTAACTTTTAAAATAGCGTCATACGACCCCTTTAAGACAGTCAGCTAATGAAGACGGAGAATGGAAGCTCGGGTGCTGTCAAAATAAAAGTCCTATTTCAAACTCTTATCAGCCAAACAGGAACTTTTTGTCTGATGCCAATAACTAAAAAAAAACTGCCAGGTCAATATATTTGATGATCACGAGTAAACATGTAATTAATCAGCGTGTATTTATTATCAGGATGTATAACACACAAGAAAGTATATTCAAGTCTTTTTATTTCATTTATATGCACCAATATAAATGAAACGGGAACAATATATCCATATAAATGAATAAAGACAGACAAAAGTTTTGAATCCATTTGTTTTGACAGACACTTCAAAAGAACAAAGTCGTGAACATGAATCTGACTTCTGAAATATCTGTGTCTAGTTTTCTTCTGAGATGTAAATCAGAGATGCTATTAAAAACTTCAAGTGTGACAGAACAGGTCAACATGGTTTATAGGCAATTATTATTGAATAATACAGCAAATATTTGATATACTCATCAATCCTAGTAAGATTTGAGAATCTAGTGTCAGGGTTTACTTTGCATATTTTGTTGGATTGCATTGGGGCTTTTATTGCGCTGTTGCACCAGCTCTTCATTTTCCACTGCAGGCTCAGAGCGAGACTGGATCGCAGCGCTGCTTGTCCTCTACAATGGCAGGTTATAAATAGATGTGCCATTGACAGCACAGGAAAACTCTCCTCTCCTGGACGCGTGTCGACTCTAATGTCTAGGTGTGTGGAGGGGAAAAATCAATTCACATATGAGTCTCGATTCTGTCTTCCACCGATTCGAATCGATTCATACATTTCAAAAATCTATTTTTACAAAGAAGGCGGAAGCTAAGCTTACTTGACACTTACACACCAGAAGCGTGTCCGTGTAACGAGCAATACCTGTTGTAAAAGCAAATTAACATCCTGTATCTGAGGCTAAATCACTAAATATTGAGAATGCAACGGCACGTATTATATTTATAACTCCATACTGATCGGAACCAGCTGATAATCACGTGACTCGATGCATCTCTCAACTTAACACTAACTAAACCATCACGTTTTATTGCTAAAAGACTGTGAGAGGTGAATGGCTGAGCAGCGGTGGCCTTGAGGACACTCATCGCTAGGGCTGTCGCGATAACCGCAATATCGCAGTACCGCGCTTCTGACAAGCCAACCGCAGAGGAATTCAAGTAACCGCAGCAACCGCGATATTCGCGTGTTTTCTTTTTTCATAAGGCAATACCCTTCTTGTTTTGTTCATGTGTATTGAATGTTAAATAAGTTAATGATAATAAGACGTGGTGATCATGGTTTTATCATGGTGATTTGTACAGAGGCTTTGTGGATGTGCACTTAAGCCTAAACAGACAGTGAATGAGAGAGATCGACTGAGCGCGTGCGATTACCTGCGTCTATCTTTGAGGTCAAGTCATATTCGTGAAAAGGTTGCCATGTCCCAGGAAAGTTAAATATTTGTCCTGTCATCCTTTTAACGTTTAAAATAAAGGGTATTTACCATAAATGGCATCAGCGACAGGCAGCGCTGGTCTGCATCCACAGCACGAGGAACTCGCGGTCGCGGGAAACAAAACTTATAGTGAGTCACGCATTGAATGCCATTTGTCTCTATTAAGTGAAGCTTCAGCGTTACCCATGCGACACATTGCTGGTCAGCTGAGCCTTGAAAAGTGGAGCTCAAAGTTAAAAATAATTTACCTTGTTTCACTATCTTTTAATGAATCAATCAGCGTTTTTGAACGTGTTGTTAAATGAATGGTTTAATGACTCACTCAAAGACAGTCCGTTGCCGTTACAACTGCGCGCTGAGTGACAGGCTTTCAATGCGGAGAGACGCTGTTTAGTTTCGGTTTATTGGTTACTGAAAATGTACCCGTTTTGTGCATGCTGACCACATCGTGACACTTATAGCAACAAATAAATATAAATAAATCAAAATAAATTAATAAATGCGGTAAAACCGCATATCGCGCTATTGAACCACTCAAAATTACCGCAAGGGAAAATCCTTAACCGCGACAGCCCTACTCATCGCGCTTACAAGTTGTGTATAATTGTGCTTTATTAAATAACTACTTTATTAAATAACTCCAGACTAATCGGCACTATCAGTAGCTGGTGTTCGGTTTGCACACCGCTGCTTTCCTTCTGCTCCTCTGAACTCTTCCTGTTCTTCACTAAAGCTCCAGCTGAAGAGTTGCCAGATATCACAAGCAAAACAAGCTCCTTAAAACACCATATAAGAAGCAGACATGGCTGCACTGAACCAGCAGGGCAACACAGTTGAAACTAGTATTACCTATATCCTATAAAATGTTCTAAAAGTAGATATAAAAGTATTTATTCAAATATTAAACCACACAATGATGTGAAAATTCGGGTCTCATATATAAAAATGATCTCATTATTTACGCACTTTAATGTTGTTTCCAAACCTGTATTAATTTCCTTCTAATATTTTTCTAATATTAATATTTTGAAGAGTGTGGCTGTTTGGTTTCCCACATTCTTCCAAATAACTTTTATTTTCAACAGAAGAAAGAAACTTATTCGAGTTTAAAACAATTTGAGAGTGTAAGTTATGACAGTTTGAATTTTTAGGAGAACTATCCCTTTAATGTTAATAAAACAACAAAATGCAAAGAGAAAATCACTCACTGCTCTTGACTGATAACTTTAATAGTAGCTTTAATAAGTACCGATGTATAATTTATACAGTGAAGTCTGTTTTGTTTTATTTTCATATTTGTTCATTTACTTTCTTCAGTGCTACTGTTAAATACACCTACTGTAGCTGAACACATAAAGCACTGTTTATTTCATTTGTATATTTAGTTGTGTATGTGTAATGTGTATCTTTGATCTTAATATTTAATAATAACAAAGAAAATAATGACAAATATTTTTATCTTCGCCCCTGTCTGCCATTCTTTTTTATTTTATATTTTGTTACCTAAGGCTTTGTTTTTAAAATATGGACATTAGTTGTAATGCTCAGTCACAAAATAGTGAATCGTGATTTTCCTGAAAAAAATCGTGATATGAAATTTTTGCCATATCCCCCCCCCCCCCCCCCCCCCCCCCCCCCCCAATCACAACATTGATTTGGTGCATCAATTTTTGGCCAGTTTTTGACAACGGCAGATTGTTTCTTGATTCTGTTAGTGGTTGTATATGGAGTGTGTGTTAATGTGTAGCAGGATTGTAGAGCAGCAGCGCTCTGAGGATGGAGGCCAGGGGATGACGCTCATGTTTCTTTGAAAGGGCAGAATGGAGTCAAAGATTCAGGCTTTTAAGACGTGCCCTCCAGCATCTTCATCCTCCTCCTCCTCCTCCTCCTGCATTGTGCGTCTGCTCCACGCATGAGTGCTGGGGAATATTGCATACTCCATCCCTAGTGCATGGCTGCAGGCACACACACACACACACACACACACACACACACACAGAAGCGGTCAGGCCTATTCAGTGTGTGCATTAATGCTCCGGACACTCAATGCTTCACACACTTCATCACTTCAGGCTACAGACAGACACAAAGCGCTGTGTGAGAGAGGTGGCCGGTGTGTGTGTGTGTGTGTGTGTGTGTGTGTGTGTGTGTTAGGATTGTGTGACCAGTGGCGGCACTCAGAGAGAGTGGACATGCTTTCAGAGAGTGTTTTTTATTTATTTATATGAATCTGTGCCATCAGATGACAGCTTTACTTTTGAATTCAGCTCTGAAGTGAGCACAACTGTGTTTCGCCCATACAGCGAGGCACACACACTGATTCTGTCCTCCCCATCAGCACTGGAGCAGAGTCACCCATTTGTGCTCGATCTAGATTTGCAGATGGCCAATAAGTATTATCACACAATTTAATTGGAATACAAAAAAAAACACATCTACAACATTGCTGCAATAATATGTGTTTTACATGATATTTACTCTTTAATTTAAAAACTTTAACACAAGATTGACATAAAAAACATACATTTTATATTAGGCAAGTTTAAAGCTGCACTGTGTAGGATTTTCTCCCATCTAGCGGTGAAATTGTTTGACTACTAACTAGGGATGTTGCGGTGACGGATTTTTTCCACCGGTTAATCGACGTGTAAAAAAACCGGTAATCCCGGTGTCACCGGGGTTGCGTGTCGGGGATTTCGGGTGGCCGAAAATGCGGACGTGCACACGTCTCAATTTACTTTCACTTTAATTAGCGGCAATTCAGTAGCATTTGTTTGAATTAATCATGGGTTAATTTATTTTATTCTTAATAAAAATACACAAAACAATAAGACACTCGCTTGTATTACACACATCTTTATTGCAAAATGAATAATAACTTAACACACCATGTAAAAACTAAACAAAAGCACTTATGAAACACCTTTAAAGTGCATTTATTAACAAAACGAACCACTGCACACATCGTGCAAGTATCAAACAAGAAATTATATTTTAAAAAATCACTATTCGTTAAATAAAGTGCCTGCCTTTTTCAGCAAAAAAACAAAAAAAAAACCACCGCACAACCATCGAATATGAAACGAACGAACATCAAAAACTTCGTTAAATAAGGTAGCCTACCCGAATAATCACTGGACACTTAAGTGCAAAAAAAAAAAAACTAATATAAAAATTAAACTCACGTTTGCATTTCTCTTTGAAACCAGATCTTCCGCCATCCTTTGCCAGTTAGCTCGCCTCACTCTCCTCAAATGATAAATGAAATCGGACACCTGCTGCTTTACTGCGGCGCTCGTTCCGCTTACGCTAAATTACGAAGGCACGTAGTCACTAACTGAATTAAGTGCTTTATTACTATAGGCTAAAACTTCAACACGATGGGGACGGTGCCGGTGGTCAAGTGCTATGACCGGTAGGTGGGTTAAAC
Source organism: Rutilus rutilus (assembly GCA_021464565.1). Taxonomy (NCBI): domain Eukaryota; kingdom Metazoa; phylum Chordata; class Actinopteri; order Cypriniformes; family Leuciscidae; genus Rutilus; species Rutilus rutilus. Next base: position 32,832,320 of record JAJAQA010000019.1, read on the forward strand.
ACCGTGTATCACCGGTAACACCGACTATCGCAACAAGCCTACTACTAACTGAATATTACTTTCTAGCCCCTCCCATTCCGAGGGCGTTTTAACTCCTACGGTGGCCGTATTAATGTAAATCTGCCGGCAGTCGTGAGTAATCTCCCCCTCGCATTCGTCACGGCGCCACTGTGTGTTAAAACGCGAAAGGCAAAGCTTGAATTTCCAGGTATGTCCCTCTTTGGCACATGTTTTTTCAAGATGGAGGCGCAACATGGCTGCCACCAGTCGAGCGACTCGCTCGTATGTATTCTAAATGGCAGATTCTACGCTTACGAGAATACTTGATTAGTTGGTAGAAGTAATTGCACATTAATGAGCACATATCATTTTGAAAGGACAAAGTGTTTTTTGCTAAGAATCAACTTAAAAAAGTACACAGTGTAGCTTTAAAGGAATCGTTCACTTGAAATGAAAATGCTGTCATTTACTCGCCCTCAAGTCATTTCCAGCCGGTGTGAATATTTCTTCTGCTGAACACAAAGGAAGATCATTTGAAGAATGTCGATAACCAGACATTTTTGACCCCATTGCCTCCCATGGTAGGAGGAAAAAAAAAAAACATTCTTCAAAATATCATCGTTTTCAGAAGAAGGAAATTCATACAGGTTTAAAACGACTTGAGGGGGAGTAAAAGATGACAGCATTTTCATTTTGAAGTGATCGATTCCTTTAACCAAGTAAATATTTGGTACAATGTGCTTGTTCATTTTGTATTGCAAACCACAGGTAAGGTTAGGGACCGCTAGACTGATGTGAGGAAACTAAACTGCAGCATAACAAAATGTGCAGAAATGAAGGGGCTTGAATACTTTCTGAATTGTCTTCAGGACGACAACTACCTCCAAAATCGCTGTTACCAGTCACAAATCCAGTGTTTTGCTCAGGGAAGCCTAACACAACAGTCTGCTGTTGCTAATATTGTAATTTCACGGCTTAAAGTGATGATCATTCCTCATGTGTCATAACGTGAACTTCTAGAGAAAGAAATGACTTTACACTGAAAAACCCCCACATTTGAAGAGCAATATGTTTAGTTACTTGCATCACACATCACTTCAGGAAGGTCAGACTTCAGTGTCGGCCAGTGTTGTGTTTCAGTGCTGATAGTGTTACTGGCTGAAGCCTGTTTAACACATCGAGTGTTTGTTTTGGACCCTGGGTTCAACTCTGAGTTCATGTCTTATTGTGGAATGGCCTTGTCTCTTTCAGCCATCTCGACTAGGCAGTTTTACCCAGTAACGCAACACTCAGAAGTGAACATATGACATTAATCAGTCGTTTCTTTGAGTATCTGAATGTGCGTGAGCTGTAGTTGAGTGTGTGTGTCTTTGTTCTAGTTTTGCGGCTCACCCCACCCTCCATTTCCTGTTTGTAACACATGCTCTCAGCTGACTCGCGAGGTCATGTGACAACACTGGTGTGCCATATAACAATCGATGCATTTGCCTCCAGATATCACACGCTTTATCACAGCTGTGTGATATAAAGCCCAAAAAACTAAAGATATTTTTAGATATAGCTAGAACTGTCTTTAGTTTGTTGGGCTTTAGACGGTATTCAGTTATAGGGCTGCATCTGGCTATTTTGATGATAATCGATTCATTTTATTTCTTTGGTTAAATCATTTAATTTCTTTCCCCATTTTTCTGTATTTTTATAATAAAAAAAAAAAAGTAATTCAATAGGGCTGTGTATTGGCAAGAATCTGGCGATACGATACGTATCACGATACATGGGTCACGATTCAATATATTGCAATATATTTCGATACTGTGCATAAGGCGATATATTGGGATTTTTTTAAAGTAGGACTATAATTTTAGAAAAAATAATATTTAAAAAAAGACATGATGTGCATAAAAGTCAAAGAAGTTTACTTTAGGTTAACAATTCAGTTCACAGAAAATCAGACTGCCAGTTTGGTATTGTGGTTCACAGGATCTTAGTGAGCACATTTTTATATTTCTCAAGTAGGCCATAATAAAAGAAAATACATAGCCCCTGTCACAATACAAAACAACAACGTGAACTGGACGAAAATGAATGAAAGTGAACAAAATGAATGTGTCATATAGGCCTATTGAAATCAAGTTTTTATGTGATAAAAGATTTTAAAAGAACTGGACGCGCGAATAAGGCAAATTAACGTCTGCCGCGCTAAACGCCTCATTCGCGCCACAGGACCTCCAGACACGCGTAAACGCGTCTTTGCACTAACTTAACATTGAAATCACTCGCGCCAGACACTCTATTCGCGTTTGGTGTGAACGCAGCTTCACGGTGCGCGTCCACTACAGCGGCAAAACTACGCTCGGTGCCGCTGGCAACGCTGTAACGTCTCCGCTTTGGGGTGTGTCTGTTACGAGTGTGTTTGTTTTTTTCAACACACGGACAGTATAATCATCATGCACGCGATTACATTTAGAAATAGACAAGCTTTGTTTCCAAATGCACCAAGCAAAGATCCTTTCAATTTTATAAACCTAGCCAATATAATAACAATAAACACATCCAAAATAAAATCTTTAACATAAACAACTGCAAAGCGTCTAATTTGTAAACAAAATGATTTACGCACTAAATCCATCATAAACTGCCGACCGCGTTTTTCGCTTGATATTTGCATAAAGTTTTTTGACGCTCTCCCAACCTTTTGACGCTCTCAGTCGCTCTCAACGCTTTCTCCGGTCCGCTGTCAATCCCAAAATGCACTGCTGAGCGTGAAGCTCGACTTCCATGGAATGAATTGAAAACGCTTGCTCCGTGCCAGTGGACACGCACCGTTCGGCGAGCCTTTTAAACAACATAAACGTGAACCACCGTCTTAACATGAATATTTTTGTAAAAAAAAAAAAAAAAAATCGATATTGCGTTTTTGAAAATCGATACAGTATTGCAAAATAAAATATCGCGATACTCATGTGTATCGATTTTTTTCTTACACCCCTATAATTCAACATCCTGTCCAATGTTGTCTGGCAAACAGTGTGTTAATTCAAAGCTTTGAAAACGAGTATTGTGAGTGTATAGGCTATGTCATACATTATGTGCAACTGGCTAAAACATAAACGCTACAACTCCTCGCCCACAGTTTAAAGCAAAGCGTTGTCGTTTTAGCATTTACTAATACATTATTAAAATCAAACGTTGTCACTGTTAACATTAGTTAATGCACCATGAACTAGCATACGTTAACTGTATTGACTCTCACTCTGACATCATACATTTCGGGAATAGCAACTGTGTTCGTGTTATTCTTCGGAAGCCGTCTTTACTGACGATGTTTGTAACGCATACCATGTCTTACTCTTTGCATATATGATTGAGTCGGTAATTTCTTTGTGCCGTTTTGATCCCGATGGATACTTGTTCAGTCGGTTCAGGCTGGCTTTGAGGTGCTTTTGTTAGTTTCGATGGACTTTGTCGACCTGCATTGATCATACAATTTATTTTTATGGCGCTGTTTTAAGTGTTGGAACAGGTTTGTAGTATTGCCCCGTTTCGTTGCAATTAATCATGTCACAGGTCTTGCGAATGACCTTTCTCTGTGACGCATCCTCTCTCCTGAATCCAAAATACTCCCGAACGACTGATACTGAATTTCCTCTTTGGCACCAAATCATTTTTATTCTGACCTGCATCATATTTTCTTTTCTTTCCTCCCGTTCGCCTCTTCTGTTCTCCCGCGCAGCTCTATCGTAACTTGCGCGGTGCGCTGAGTGAGCTCTGATTGGTTAACATCTTAAACATGCGCACAAGAACGTTGCAGTATTCTGAATTAAAATATGTGACCCTGGACCACAAAACCAGTCACGTGGGCCAATTTTTTTAAATTGAGGTGTATATATCATCTGAAAGTTGAATAAATAAGCTTTCCATTGATGTGTGGTTTGTTATGATAGGACAATATTTGGCCGAGATGCAACTATTGAAAATCTGGAATCTGAGGGTGCAAACAAATCGAAACATTGAGAAAATCTCATTGAGAAAAATGTTTTATATATTTACGGTAGGAAATTTACAAAATATCTTAATGGAACATGATCTTTACTTAATATCCTAATGATTTTTGGCATAACAGGAAAATCGATCATTTTGACCCGTACAATGTATTGTTGGCTATTGCCACAAATATACCCGTGAGACATGTGACTTGGTTTTGTGATCCAGGGTCACATATAAATAAAATCGCTGCCTCGTGCAGTTTAGAAGTCACATGTGCTCAAATCGTGATTGTTTTGCAATTAATTGCACAGCCCTAGTAGACAACATCACAAATTATAAAGGGTTCAACTGTCCTTTGTGGCATCGTGCCGCTCCGGTGTCTCGTTCAGGCAGCAGCAGACAGGCAGTCAAGCGGTGTCTTAAAGGTAAGTTGCTAACTAGTTACCAGTGCGGTGGAGGCGTGAGTCTGATGAATGGTGATTTAACGCTACGTTGTCAGCTGGTGAGACGCAGTGCTATACAGCAAATAAACAATGTCCCCGTCTTTTACTCACAACGAGCTTATCATACTCGTTTGCTACATTAGCTAGCCATGTTTCATACCTTGTCAGTGGAGTGGAAGCTAATGTGTGTGCATCTTACACAGTGTCTGAAGAAGAGACCTCATTGCTGAAGTGAAAGGGTTGGCTGGCGTCTCTACAGTGACATGGGTCGCCATTAGCAAACAATAGAGCGCGCTCTGCTGGACAAACTACGTAGTTATACATTTTACAAGCATTTTATCCACGTTATATGTTCTGTATATTCGTCATATACGCCGATACCGATATTCTCTGACAGGCTCATATCGGCCGATAAAATCGTCAGACTGATAAATCGGTCGGTTAATGCACAGATCTAATATACTGTTACACAACATGCGTAAGCTTTCTCAAGTAATTGGGCTCCAAAACAGAAGAGAGCGAGAACGCAAAGCTGATGTCTATAGCCTGTGCCTCTGGCAACAAAACGATCCGGCTCGGAACCGGAAAGACGTAAGACTGAGCGGCCGGTCACCGGTGTCCAGGCAGATTGGCAGATCCCAGACCCTGGCCGGTCATCGGTGTCCAGGCAGATTGGCAGATCCCAGACCCTGGCCGGTCATCGGTGTCCAGGCAGATTGGAAGATCCCAGACCCTGGCCGGTCATTGGTGTCCAGGCAGATTGGCAGATCCCAGACCCTGGCCGGTCATCGGTCTCCAGGCAGATTGGCAGATCCCAGACCCTGGCCGGTCATCGGTGTCCAGGCAGATTGGAAGATCCCAGACCCTGGCCGGTCATCGGTGTCCAGGCAGATTGGAAGATCCCAGACCCTGGCCGGTCATCGGTGTCCAGGCAGATTGGAAGATCCCAGAGGGGCCGGTCATCGGTGTCCAGGCAGATTGGCAGATCCCAGACCCTGGCCGGTCACCGGTGTCCAGGCAGATTGGCAGATCCCAGACCCTGGCCGGTCATCGGTGTCCAGGCAGATTGGCAGATCCCAGACCCTGGCCGGTCATCGGTGTCCAGGCAGATTGGCAGATCCCAGACCCTGGCCGGTCACCGGTGTCCAGGCAGATTGGCAGATCCCAGACCCTGGCCGGTCACCGGTCTCCAGGCAGATTGGAAGATCCCAGACCCTGGCCGGTCATCGGTGTCCAGGCAGATTGGCAGATCCCAGCCCCTGGCCGGTCACCGGTCTCCGGTCTCCAGGCAGATTGGCAGATCCCAGACCCTGGCCGGTCACCGGTCTCCAGGCAGATTGGCAGATCCCAGACCCTGGCCGGTCACCGGTCTCCAGGCAGATTGGAAGATCCCAGACCCTGGCCGGTCATCGGTGTCCAGGCAGATTGGCAGATCCCAGCCCCTGGCCGGTCACCGGTCTCCGGTCTCCAGGCAGATTGGCAGATCCCAGACCCTGGCCGGTCACCGGTCTCCAGGCAGATTGGCAGATCCCAGACCCTGGCCGGTCACCGGTCTCCAGGCAGATTGGAAGATCCCAGACCCTGGCCGGTCATCGGTGTCCAGGCAGATTGGCAGATCCCAGCCCCTGGCCGGTCACCGGTCTCCGGTCTCCAGGCAGATTGGCAGATCCCAGCCCCTGGCCGGTCACCGGTCTCCAGGCAGATTGGCAGATCCCAGACCCTGGCCGGTCACCGGTCTCCGGTCTCCAGGCAGATTGGCAGATCCCAGACCCTGGCCGGTCACCGGTGTCCAGGCAGATTGGCAGATCCCAGACCCTGGCCGGTCATCGGTTTTAGTTCTTGATTAAATTATAAAGTTATTTGAAAAAATTCTCAAACGCATTTAAAAAGAAAAATCAATTAAATTATCTGGAAATAACAATGCAGTCGTGTGCAAATTCATATTGGTATCACATCATTCTTCAAACCAGTAACTGCTGGTTAGTTCTTAAAGTAGCTTGTCTTCTGTAATGCAGTCAAAGTTAAATCACTCATGAGTCAAATATATTGACTGATGCAAAACTGATAAGTGTCCAGGATGCTAACATCAATCTTTACTTTGTCAAGAACGGTTTCTCATCCTAGTTGGATGCAGTGGATCCGTGACGCTTGTGCATATTTGTCGGTTGTCATGGTCAATCAATGTGAAAACAGCCAGATCTTTGAAGTGAACTCACTGCGAGTGGTCTGACGCTGTGCACTTGTGTATGTTTATAGCCCTCGCCACCATTCCACTGTTGCACCTGTACACCTCACTTTATAGGTAATAAATGATTCCTTCTGTTGCACTATATATATATATATATATATATATATATATATATATATTGTGGAAAGCGCTATACAAATAAATGTGATTTGAATAAAAAAAATAAAAATTTCATATCAATTTGCATGTTATACCCCTGCACCCCCAGTCCATGTCAGGGTCATATATTCACTGAGGCTCGTCCGTGATCTAAAACACCTATCCTGAGACCTCGGGAAAAAGCAATGCTTTGTGAATGAACCGTATCTCTTCGCCACTGGAAGTTGCGCAGTCAGTCTGCACTGCAAGCGGCACACACACATTAGAAACGCTTGGAGAGTAGGCAGCTCTGCTGGTAATTGGAGCACATATCTATTTTTGTGGCGTTGCGTCACAGCGCTACGGTCTCCGCTCGCTCCTGCCGCGCACACAGCTCTCTCCACTACAGCAGTCATCCGATGATCAATGAAAGACACTAACTTTACCTGTACAGGGTGGAGTTTGCTCCCTTAAATTGATTTCCTGGACCATCTTTGACCTTTTATAAGGGCAGTTTTTTTCCCTAACCTTATTAAATGTGTGTCTCAGATTTAAACACTAAAATGATAAAATCAATTAGAAAAAGACAAATCTTTGTTACCATTCAAATGAACTGAAATCAGCTAAATCCATCTTTGCACTGCAGAGGCTTTGTGTTTTTATGCATGTACGTGAGACAGTTTAACGCAGCTCAGAGGTGGCATTTACACGGCACAAAAATGTTCTGAAATTAAGGTTTACAATTTTTATTATGAAATATAAAACTAAAACCGCCTGTATGTGGCAGCAAAGTCCAGTCATTGATTCAGTCGTTTCGTTCCAGATGACTCTTTCTGAATGATTCATTGAATCACTGACTCACCATTAGTTCAGAAACGCAGATTTATTGAGGAGCACAACACCGCTGTGTGTTGCTCAGATGTGCATCACTGCTTTGTTCGGGACTATTATTGTTGCTGATTTAGAGCACAAACAGACAATGTAGTCTTTAAAATGTAAGTCACTTAATATAAATTCTTGTTTATTGAACTGTGAATATAATCTCTCACATTTGCAGTCATGCTGGTATTTGGCACGGCAGTCTACGCCTGTGTGATATTGCTGAACTATGTTATAAATATTGAAAGCAAGAACTCGTTCAGTGGCATTGCCCTTATACCTAGAATTTCGCTTGCATTTTTATTAATTGAATGCCTGTAAGTTCCAGCCCTGCTTCTGATCATTCAGATGTAATATTTTCAGTTGACAGGCTCATGTGAACCGGTTTCACCTCATAAACATAAATAAACAAATGTTCAATGTCTGAAATGTAATCAGTCGCTCACAACTTGCTTTTGCTCTCTTGACTGAAGGCATGAAAACTTGCCGCATGCATTTTGAGTTATAGTTTTTATTCAGATTGTATTATACAACTACTCATGAGCTGTGATTTGGTGTAAATATATATTTTTAGTGCTATGGCAACGATTACTCTTGATTAATCGCATCCAAAATATACGTTTGTGTTTACATGTGTGTGTATAATTATTTTGTATATATAAATACACACATATGCATGTATATACTATGTATGAATACATGCAGGTGTGTATAAAGAATTATGCACACTGCACACAAATATTATGTGTAAACAAACTTTTATTTTGGATGTGATTTAATCGTTGCCCAGCACTAATATTTTTACATTCACATGTAGTAATTTTCATCTGCAAAGCGGCTGCACTGGTGGCACTGTAGATCTGGCCTGTGGATCTGTGAAGCTCTGAGCTCTAACTGATGTAGTTCATGTTCAGATTAGAGGTTTAATGTGACCTCACGCCGGGAGGAAATCAACATTTCCATTCAGAAGTGTCACAGCAGGAACAGACTGGAGTGCGTTGACTTCTTCAGGACTCAGGTTCTGCTGAGGTCTGTCTGACGCTGCTCGCTCTGCTTCTGCAGGAACTGTGTCGGAGATCACGTCGAGCTGATGTTATCTGCTGCGGCGAGGCCTGTGCAGAGAGGAAGGAGTTAACGGCCTGCAGCTCGTGCTGGTCTTACATTATTAAACCCCACAGAAACAGGGCAGCGTGTAACAAACCAGTGCCCTGCTCACCTCCTGTACCGCACAGATTTAGCTGCTCATCTTTGTGGACACAGTCACATCATTTCCAGGAGGACTCCGCTGTGGCATGTTTAAAGGAGACCTTGTTTCCCTGCCTGAACTGCTGGGCATTATGTGTGTTATGAACAGGTTCAACTTCTTTGAAACAGTGGGTGTTGTGAAAAATACATTTAATTTGACTTGACTTTTTTTTTTTTTGTCCAAAACGGACACACGGTCTGGTAAAAGTAACATTAGATGAAGTATGTTTGCAATTGCACATGTAAATAAAGTCTCTGGCTGAGCAAATATTTGCTTTGCTTTTCTCTTGGAGCATGTGCTGTGGTTCGCAGTTGCATCCTTTATTTATGTAGCTGGTTAGTTTGTGCATGAAACTCTACAAGACACGCTAGCATGCATTAGTGCAACCACATATGTCTGAGCAAGATGCAGATTTATCTGTATTAATAACATCAAAAAAGTGTAAAAAGAAAAATTACTGTGATTTATATTTACTGACTGCAAGCTGATAAATGGCCCGTGTGGGTCAAACGAGCAGCGCCAAGTCTGTCCTGCTTTGAGTGTTTCCAGTGGGTGTTCCTCATGTTTTTCATGTTAATTGGGACAGTTTTTGCCATTGAGATCGATTGGGGAAAAGTGTCCCAATAAACCTGAATTCACCCCTACATAACAGAAATGGCTACACATAACTGAAGAGAGTTTGTGCGACCGCTAACAGAGTGTAGTTGTAATCTTATACGTTACCGTTCAAAGGTTTTGGAAATAATTAGTAAGAAATTAATATTTTTATTCAGCAAGGATTCGTTATATTGATCAAAACTGACAGTAAAGACATTTTTATAATGTTACAAAAGATTACATTTCAGGTAAATGCTGTTCTTTTGAACTTCCTATTCATCAAAGAATCCTGAAATAAAAATGTACACAAACATTGAGAATCAGATTTTTTTTTTTTTTCATGATCATCAAATCTTCATATTAGAGTGATTTCTGAAGGATCATGTGACACTGAAGACTGGAGTAATGATGCTGAACATTCAGCTTTGATCACAGGAATAAATTACACCTTTACTGTATATTCACATAGAAAACAGATGATATTATATTTAACAATATTACTGTTTTTACTGCATTTTGATCATATAAATACAGCCTTGGTGAGCAGAAGAGACTTCTTTCAAAAACATTTTAAATGTTTGAACAGGTGTGTGTGTGTGTGTGTGTGTGTGTGTGTGTGTGTGTGTGTGTGTGTGTGTGTGTGTGTGTGTGTGTGTGTGTGTGTGTGTGTGTGTGTGTGTGTGTGTGTGTGTGTGTGTGTGTGTGTGTGTGTGTGTGTGTGTGTGTGTGTGTGTGTGTGTGTGTGTGTGTGTGTGTGTGTGTGTGTGTGTGTGTGTGCATATATTTGCTATTATTAATATTATTATTTCCTGTTTCATCTTTAGTGCTTCACACATAAACCAGCGCTGTTGAGATGCACAAAATGCACCCAAATAATGGAGCAATGGTACATTTAATAAGAGTAATTATTAAAATTACTTGAAAAATGTAAAATACTTTTTTGCTCATTATTGTTAAGTTAATTTCATCTTAAAGCTCAATGCTTTACTGTTAAATTTCCACTAAAAACACATTTAATATTATTTGTAACTGCACTTACTAATGCAAAACAATAGTCATTTTATGATTAAATGAACTTCCCCAGCGCTACCCAATCAGGTGCTGGCGTCTCTATCTGATATACATGTAAAATGCGAACCTGTTTTGTGGTTGATTGCTTCTTCCCTGCTGTTCTCATGTCATTCTCTATAACATTTGAGCATAATATCCACATCTCTGATTCACAAACGGTTACTTCTATCCTATGATTGACATCAGCTCTGCTTTCTTGTCTCCGGTGTTGCTTTAAATGCCTGTTGTGTGCTCATGTCCTCTGGTTATGTCATATTCATCACGTGTTGAATGTTTTTGTGAAACTTAGGCTATACTGCACACAGACTGCTTGTTTGAAAGGTACAGTTGTGTGGTGTTGGAGAGCGGTGTCGAGGTGAAGCTAAAGCTGTCTCCAGGTTGAAGCGGCCGCTGACCCCGTATTAGCAATATTAACGTGACACTTTATCAGCTGGATTATGGGAGGCTTAAACCGCATCTCTGTGTCTAAACGTGGAGCCGGCCAATCAGCCGTTAGCGTTCAGGTGAAGGTGTTCACCCAGTGTAGATCCACACAGAAGGTCTTTGGTCGCTGGAGACACAGGAGCTGTGTCTGGGAATACAGGATCCAGGTAAGGCTTTACTGTCCTCTAGAAATAAGACGGCACACCTGAGGGAATGGTCATGCGAGGGAATCGTGAGCTAAATCGTGTGCTGCTTTTGTGGGACCTCTGATGGCTTTTTGTGCCTTTTAGATGGACGTTTTGTAATGACTAGAGCTTGTGCTGAATAAGGCGAGATGTTTCTACTGTAGGAGTGTGTCGCCACTATTGTTGGTCAGAGGTTTGTGTTCTTGTTCATCTCGATGTGAGATGCGAGTGAAAGTGTCTGCAGTGGATTTGGGTCAGCTGGAGAGTTCATCAGCAGATTTGGTGTTAACCGGATTTGTGCGTACGCGCTGAATCAACTGTGTCCCTGGATTACAGGAGTGACATTGAGAACGGGACGAGCTCTGTGTCTATGTCCACTCGCACTCTACTCTAGTGTCTCTGACCAACCAACCAACTCTTGACCCACATAATTCAACACGCTTTTTACCTGTGGATTGATTTCCGTCAGTGAAATACAGAAAGTACGGAACTTATATTGCCAGGTATGGGTATCTTTCTTATGAATACGGTATATTTTTGTTATGGCTTTTAATTATTTGAATTATATAGGGCTTAAGCGTAATACCTATTTGAAAAAAAAAAAAAGGTCATTTAAATCTGTGAATTTATGTGTCTTACTAATTAGGTTTGATAGATTTAATGCGAAAGAACTGAAAATCTGATCAAGGAATGTTCTGCACAGTTTTTCTTGCCGCAAGATGACCATATATAGAGATATAGAGATATATAGAGATAGAGAGAGAGATATAGATATATATATATATATAGAGAGATAGGAATAAACAGCAATATTTACCTACATGTATTTTTAGCCAAATATATATATTTTTTAAATGCAACATATCTGAATATATTGGCATTGAGGCAGAGTTTGTAAATGGACCGTTTGAACTGATTCAAGGAAATCAGCGAATCAACTCTAGCATTGTTTGACGTTTTAACGAGACTCTAGTAAAACATCTGTCTTTACACTCATACCCACGAGTCAAGAAGAGATCATTAAACTACTTACACTTTCTGTCATGGTTGTCATGTGCTAACATAACAGCTTACTCCAGGGTTTCTGTTGAAATCAGCGTTCTGAAACATGATGTTGACGTGAACAGGGTTTATTTTTCGCCGTTGAAGCCATAAAGAGAAAGCGGTTTAACACTATTAATTTTGTTTTGTTTTGTTGTCTCCAAAGCGCAGTCGTTCATACCAACACGAATGTTCAGCACGAAAATTCAGTCCGGTTTTTGCATTTTAATTTGTCTGTTCGGGCTGAAAAGCAGAAATACAGCGGTCAAACACGCGTCACGGAGAAGAAAAAAGTTGTCAAATTAGTCCTTTTAAATGGAAATTATGTCATGTGACGTTCTGCAATGAGTTTGTAGTACAGCCATTCAGATTTTTGTATTCGCTATGGTATTTGCCAAACAACATTAAATGCAAGAGAACCGAGACGAGAGTAGGAAACAGCAGCGGCTCTGAGCATGTGACCCAAAGCACGAATCTCATTGGCTGGCCGGTTTTCTTCACAGTGTGATGAAAAGGTTAAATCACCTCTCAGAAAAAAAGAAAAAAAAATCCATTGCATTGTCGGGATGCAAATGTTTTTGTCAATAGTCCTCACAGGATGTGCTCAGATCATCCCTGATTTTTTTTTAGGAAAGTGTATCCGATCATAGGGTCTAATTAAACGGCAGCGTATCATATTCACTATACAGTAATGCAATTATCTGTGCTCAGGCGCTGAAGTGTTTGTGTAGTTGTGTGATTGTGTTGGAGACACGCAGTAATGGTGATCTTTAGCACCGGCTCGCTGCACAACACTGTTGCTAAGCAACGGCTTCACGGGTTGGCAAGGACACAGGCGGAGAAAGAGACGTGCTCGCATCCCTTCATTAGTGTTGGAAATGTCTTTTCTCGCCGTGTCCAGTGGTAACGGGGCTCTAACTATAGCGCTGATGTCAGCTGTGCTTGTGCATGTTGTGGGTTGAACGACTGGTGTATAATGAGGCTTGGTGTCTCCATCACGGCGATCAGACCGGGTCGGTGTGCGCCGTTCACATCGGGTGCGTAATGTTCCCAAACAGCTGGACCTGATCATGCAAAAGCAGACCTTTTATATTGAAATTAGCATCAACTAAGATTATTACACGGCTCTGTGGAGTACTTGATTCTGATTGGTCAATAGCGACATCCAGCGGTATAATATTCCCAGATAACAACCACTGAACACAGAAACACCGGCTCATCCGGGTCACTGAAGTCAGCAATGCTATACACTCACTTTTTCCTCATGGAAGTTTTGTGTTTGGTGAGCTAATAAAATATTAAAACTCAGTCAAATCAATATTTTGTATACAGTTAATTAATTAAGCCATCCAGTATCGTGGACTCGCTCTCTCTTGTTTCATACAAACACAGCTGCTGATGTTTGACTATTGTTTTGTACACTGTTGGATTATGAGACACAAACAGGTCAGATTTTAAAAGTTTAATCTGAAATCAATATCTGTTCTCTCCATAATTATTAATGTGTTGAAATGCAGTGTAATAAGAGTTATGACTGTATACCGTATCTCTTAAATGTCCGTCTAGTTTGATCTCTCCGCGGAAGCTTTGCGTTTAAAGAATAAAATTAAATAAGTAATAAAATATATTAAATATTTCAACTCAGATCAATATTTTGTCTAATTATTTACTTTTGTGGAAGTATCCGTGTAATAAGCGGTATAATGTACATCCAGCCGGTTGTTATCTCAGAATAAACCCCTTCAGGCTGATGAAGACCTGATCCTGATCACCCCGTCGGGTTTATTCTGCGATAACAACCGGCTGGATGTACATTATCCCTTACTTAATAATATCCCTTACTTAATAAATGCTTTAGAAGTATTTGTCATTGTAAGTTCATGTTAACCAACAAATCTTAAATTAGTTTTGATGGCAGTTCATTAACTTGAGGAGGTTGCATCTTTAAATGCACTGCCACGCAATGTACATACATGTAAATCAATTGTTTAGTAATATGCAATCAATAGAGTAATGTTGTTTGTGTGTTTTTCAGATCAGTGCGAGCGGCAGTAAGCGGACGGAGTGAAGCCCATCGTCTAGCAGAAGAAAATGAGCGAACTCGACCAGTTGCGTCAGGAGGCTGAACAGCTGAAAAACCAGATCAGAGTCAGTCGCTGCATGCAACACACATCACATCACACACACACACACACACACACACACACACACACTTTACCATATCATATCGTAATAGGCTACATATACATTAATCTGAATACATTTGAAAATAGTGTTTTCTTTTCAGGACGCTCTGTGCACACCAGGGCTGCCAAAATGGCTGAAAAATATATTTGTAAAATTCGAATTATATTCAAATTCCAAAGGCAATTCTTAATGTTAGAAGAAAAAAGTCCTGTATTGTCTCCTATGCCCACAAGAGGGCGCAAGCAATAAGCAAATATAAACCAAATCTAGCATCGCATCTTTTATTGAAATTACACTTTTAAAGTGCATTAACTTTTGAAACAATTGTTCTTAAAATATAGATTCCTTAATGTGCATGCAAGGAAAATTAGGTCACTATAGTGCATAAAACTGTTTTCAAACACTGCATGAACTACATGAACACACAATAGCAAACCGCCATTCAGAAACATCCACCTCTACTCACGACATCTACAATACTGTTCGTCAGAAACAACAGACGCGCGACTTGATCTTCAGCGAGTGTGGACCGCCTTTTGTTGACAATGTTTCCAGCTGATGAAAACACACACACTCAGCTCTGACCGATGTGCGAGTATGGTCTAGTGTGTCGTTGCACAATTTTTGCCACCAGCTGAGAGGGTTTTCGCCAGCAGGAAGAGGCTTTTTACGACATTTTACGAATTAACAACGCAGCCGTACTGGATAAACTAGCTAAAACAAACCGCGTCGGTTACGTCATCATCACGTCATCATCACGACACACCAACAATTCTAATGCACGTTTTTTACATTCGAATGTGCAGTTTTCTTTTTAAATTTGACACACATTCGAAGTTCTAATTTCTATTTGACAGGCCTAGTCCACGCCAGCGTCTTCAAGCTTTTTCCAGAAGTGAACACTGGAATGTTGGAAAATGCTAAAATGATCTTACTCTGCGTGCATGAAACGTAACAAAAGATGTTACAGACATGATAAAGTTCAGTCATTTCATTAGCAAAATATCCCATCACTCACTGGTGCATTCGGCTCAATCGCCACTGCATGTCTGGTCTAAAGCACAATCGCCCTCGTGGTTTTTGACGCCGGACAGTTTTCTGTCATCTTTGCTGGAATGTAATATGAAGATTGTACAAAGTAACATTTATCCTCAGCAACGCTCATTACACACATTTGTTTTTGTTTTTACTCAAACACTGACATGCAGTGTCATAACCAGTTTTTCCTGCTGTTTTTATTTTAATGAACTGCCGCAGGGAACAAGACATTTTACCAGTCACTCAGGACAGTTTCAGTCATGTGACGCTGTTATAGGCTTATTGGCACAAAATCCACGAGATCGAAAACCAAAGTGTACTTTGGGCTTGGGCTTTCTGTGCGGTGCCTGGTTATGACACTTCTTTGCATCTTTACTTCTGCATCTGTCTGAAGTTTTGTGTTTGTGAATGTGGCTTTATCTGTGTTTTTCTTCTCAAGGATGCACGGAAAGCATGTGCGGATGCCACCCTCTCTCAGGTAGGACTCTTTAAACATCACATAAACGTCTCAAATCATGTTGTTGTATTCAGATGGAGTTATATATGGGTGTCTCTTGAACTAGGTTTTGTTCTCATGTGTTTCTGGCAGATCACAGCCAATATTGAGCCTGTGGGGCGGATTCAGATGCGCACTAGACGGACACTGAGGGGACACTTGGCAAAGATCTACGCCATGCACTGGGGCACTGACTCAAGGTGATCCATCGAGCCCTGTGCCATGAGCTAGTACAGCTGTGACGGTTCACCTGTGTTGAGGTTAATGTACAGAGGAGTCGTGTGTGTGATCTCACGTCAAAGAAGATTTTCACTGAAACACAGCCGCGCATTGACACCGACACACCCGCTGAAGCAATGAAAAGCCACAACAACAAAAAAACGCTTCATATGATACACAACAGCTTTGTTTCTGAATCTGCTAGGTCACATGACGATCACATTTACTGCAAAATTATTTTGCCAAAAGAAAAATGATTTGTTTTAGGACCATACAGATTTTTTCATTGTGACATTGTTATATTCATGACAATTCATCCAAAAGTTCAGCCATAAAAGAAAATGGTCATTTACTCGCCCTTATGTCGTTCCAAACCCATAAGACTTCGAAACACCAATGAAGATGTTTTTAGTGAAACCTGGGAGGTTTTTGTCTCCCCACTGAAAGTCCTGGTGCCAAAACTTAGATTAAAATAAAAAGTTATAAATTCCTCATAAAAGTAAACCCGTATGAATCTAGTGGTTGAAGAGTGTTGTGGAGAGATGCGATTGCTTTGAATGATGAATATTTTTAATTTAGACTTTTTTTTACATCTAAACAATGATCAACACGCATGCATACACGTACACATAGTAAACATGGAAGCTTGTGTGTGTGTGTGTGTGTGTGTGTGTGTGTGTGTGTGTGTGTGTGTGTGTGTGTGTGTGTGTGTGTGTGTGTGTGTGTGTGTGTGTGTGTGTGTGGGAAAAATACCACCATGATTTATAACAGCATGCATTTGTATTTATTTCATTTCACTACTGTAGAAAGAGGACTGTTGAAGCACTTATTTACAGTAATGAAAGGTGCTTAATCGTCATGAAAATGATGTCATTGTGCAAAAGCTTTTAATGTCTGATATGCCTTGCTAAGGTAACATGCTGATCATGCGCCTGCGATAACTCTAGATAACTCTAGGAGTGCTAGACTTGAAAAATATTGAATATCAGCAAAAATCCAAAATCATGCATATCCCTAATCCAGTCACATCAGCCTCTGGGCTGGGCAGTCAAAATCAATCAATCAAATCAAACAATCAAAACGATCGGCTACATATAATTATCATGAGAACATTATAATTGTGTGTTTGGGACACGGATTTTGATGTTGAGACTTTTGCTTTTGTAACAAGGCTCTCAAAAATTATATAAAATTTTTTTTATTTAGATTTAGCTAGTCTATCCAGTTGAACCCACTCGATGTGGCGCTGTCGCGTTGGTCATTCAAAACATTGTAGAAATAGAGAAGCTCAATGCAGAGAAGAACCGTAACCAAGCCGTTCATTTTCTGCGCTGCTTTTCCATTGTTTTATATGTAAACATGAGCTTGATGGACATATTTGACCGCTGCACTCTCGTCTCGCAACAAAGAGACGCATATTTACTTACTTTCAGAAAGTTCAACTAACAAGAGTAGAATGCAAACAACATGTACAATATAAAATAATAGTGAAACTGGACATGCTGAATATTACACATTATTTTAAGGCGGTCTGATTAAACACAAGCGTCTTCGTTTGGCATTAAGGAAATCCTCCGAGGATCCGTGTGTATTTCAGTGCCTGTATTCTTCATAGAAATAGAAGCAGCAGCTCGTCTCAGCTCATCTGTGTCACTGCGTGTCATTTAACTTTGTGTGAAGCTGTAACTACCAAGAACATTTCTAATTACATAAATCAGTTGCATTGAATCCGGAGCACTTTGCGTTCACCGTGCGTGTTTGTTCACGGTGCACAAACGAGGACGCTCCACAACACACGAGTTTAGTCTTCACACACTGTGAAGTGTTTAGCTGTGGTCTGAGATCATTTGAAGCGCTCACATAATGCATGGCATTTCTAATGCCTAACAACGCAGCCTTTAGCCGTGACTATACCACAATAACACAATCTCCCGAAACTGTGTTTTACTCTCGTGTGTCTACAAGCCAGTTTTCTGCTGGATTATTCTCAAGACTCTTGAAAAGTGCGAGTGCTTTTGTGATTATGTGTGATAATGTGATTATTATTGTATGGACATCATGTGAACGCTGTTTTCTTTTGAAGGGTTATTTGACTAGTCTAATCTTAAAATAGTTCAGATAGAACAGGACTTCCTCTGTGTGCAGATCATGCCACACATCTGCAGTCGGCATGTTTTATATCCATTTGATAATCATCAGACTGTTTTCTTATCACAGATTTCGGTTAATTTTCCCGACCGACAACCGCCGCTCGTTATCCGAGTGTTGACCGTTAACTGATGAGATTCTAATATTGAATTGGCATTAAATAAAATTAAAATGGACGAGTCTCTGTGTTAAATATACAAAAAATAATTTCACGTGTTTATTTTAACGTGCAAACAGAACAGATCATCAACAGACCCTGGATTCACATCAAATTCTCACGCACCTGCCGCATTTCTGACAGTGACAACAGAATAAAATAATATAAATTAAAAACATAGAATAGGTGTGGCTGCACGTGTCGACGCGCCCCGTGAGTTAACAAATACAGGCTATATAGTATTTTTTTTTTTTTTTAACCATGCAGTGCAGCAAACTAACAAAAAAAACCCCTTTTAACTTTTAAACTGTTTAACTGATAGTAATAATTGGTAAATTTGTACTTTCGGTTAAGGTTTAAACGGTCAATATGAGCATCCCTAGTTCAGACTGACTTGAGATGATCATTGTTCTCGGTTTCTTAATTTCCACCCTCTCTCTGTGTTTTTTTTCAGGCTTCTTGTTAGTGCTTCCCAGGATGGAAAACTTATTATCTGGGACAGCTATACTACAAACAAGGTAAAAGTAAAAGCCAATGCCATGTGTGAACTGATGGTTTCATTTAGTGACATGACATGTTAAATAACTTCTTAGCCTGGATTCTCTCAACTGATTTCATGAGGCTTTTAAAAGTGTTTTAACGATGGAACTGTAGCAATTTCAGTTACCTAGCAAACACTATTTAAATATTTGGAGGAGGAAAAGATTAGACAGAGAGATAGATAGATAGATAGATAGATAGACAGACAGACAGACAGACAGACAGACAGACAGACAGACAGACAGACAGACAGACAGATAGATAGATAGATAGATAGATAGATAGATAGATAGATAGATAGATAGAC
Organism: Rutilus rutilus; assembly: GCA_021464565.1. Taxonomy (NCBI): domain Eukaryota; kingdom Metazoa; phylum Chordata; class Actinopteri; order Cypriniformes; family Leuciscidae; genus Rutilus; species Rutilus rutilus. The sequence continues at coordinate 32,851,610 of JAJAQA010000019.1, forward strand.
AGACAGATAGACAGAGATAGATAGATAGATAGATAGATAGATAGACAGACAGACAGATAGACAGAGAGATAGATAGATAGACAGAGAGATAGATAGATAGATAGACAGACAGATAGATAGACAGATAGACAGAGAGATAGATAGATAGATAGACAGACAGATAGACAGATAGACAGACAGATAGACAGACAGATAGATAGATAGATAGACAGACAGACAGATAGACATAGATAGATAGATAGATAGATAGATAGATAGACAGACAGACAGATAGACAGAGAGATAGATAGATAGACAGAGAGATAGATAGATAGATAGACAGACAGATAGATAGACAGATAGACAGAGAGATAGATAGATAGATAGACAGACAGATAGACAGATAGACAGACAGATAGACAGACAGATAGATAGATAGATAGACAGACAGACAGATAGACATAGATAGATAGATAGATAGATAGATAGATAGATAGATAGATAGATAGATAGATAGATAGATAGATAGACAGACAGATAGACAGATAGACAGACAGATAGACAGACAGATAGATAGATAGATAGACAGACAGACAGATAGACATAGATAGATAGATAGATAGATAGATAGATAGATAGATAGATAGATAGATAGACAGACAGATAGACAGATAGATAGACAGATAGACAGATAGATAGATAGATAGACAGACAGATAGACAGAGAGATAGATAGATAGACAGAGAGATAGATAGATAGATAGACAGACAGATAGACAGACAGATAGATAGATAGATAGACAGACAGATAGACAGACAGATAGACAGACAGATAGATAGATAGATAGATAGATAGATAGATAGATAGATAGATAGATAGATAGATAGATAGATAGATAGATAGATAGATAGATAGATAGATAGATAGATAGATAGATAGATATGGATAAAAAAAGTCTAGACTGCACGGTGAATCTCTTATTTACATTGTCCAACCCTTGTATAAACACAAAAACTGAAAAATGAAACTGAAACACTGGCTAATAAAGTATTGGAGGTGAATTAGCAGAACAAAAGCACAGCTGTACTTCAAATATTGCAATCCACAAAACATAATGGGAGACATATCAGAATTGAAAAGGGGACAAATTGTTGGTGCACGTCTCGTCATCAAGTCTGTGGTGTATGGAGAGCTCTGGTGTCCAGAGTAATGTCGGACAAACCACATCCAACAGGAGTCGCTGTCAACGCTAGAGGAAGCTGTGTGAAAGGCATGTCCCGGTACCAACCAATGTATCCAAAAAACATAAAACCACAGTAAATGCACACCTGGACTCTCCGGTTTCCATCAAAACTGTTGATCTGGAGCTCCACAGTCAATATTCATGCTCATGCCAATGCCAAACATTGCTTTCATTGGTGCCACAGAGGGACCTGTGGACAGTGTGAAACACACATTGTTCTCTGAGTCCACCTTCACTGTCCTTCACTGTGGAGACGCCCAAAGAAGCTCAACACCCGATGGCTCATGTGAACCCTGAAGATGGGGCCGTGCATTAGGAGGATAATGCACTAACACACTCAGCAAGACTTGTGACAGAGTGGTTTGATGAACATGAAAGTGAAGCTGAACATCTCCCATGCTCTGCACAGTCACCAGATCTGAGGATTATTGAGCCACTTTCAGGTGTTTTGGAGGAGCGAGTCCGAAAACATTTCCCTCCACCAGCATCATATAGTGACCTGGACCATGTTCTGGAAGAGGAACAGCTCAAAATGTGAAGGCTAAACACTGTGAAGGACTGGTGTCTGTGATTCCTAAGATGAATTGATGCTGTATTGGCTGCAAAAGGAGGTCCTTCACCATAACACCGTGTCCTAACCAGATGCGATAAGATTCCAGCGACAAATAATTTGTCTGTCCACACTAGATGCGTCAAAATCAAGCAAAACCCACAGCCTCTCAGAACAGTGTGTGGGCGGAGTCAGCCAATCAGAACAGTGTGTGGGCGGAGTCTCACAGCACCAGAGAGTAATCTTGACATTTACAAATATTACACCATTTAAACATTATTAAAACACATAGGCTACTGAGTTACTAAAACAATCTTTGTCAAAGAATACACTTGTTTGTTCACAGTTTGAACGTTCTTGTTTCCATTTGTTTAATTTCAGGATCTGAGGTGAATTATCCATTGTTGCTTTTACAGCCTCAAAGCTGGAGCACTACATGATATTCAGAGTCACATGACATGCTTTAAACATTAAATAAAGCACATAAACAGCACCTGAGATTATCATCGCCACACTTTGTGTTTGTTGTCGGCTGGTTAGGACAAACACTCTGATTAACATGGAAAATAACCTTTTATCATGCGGTGCATGTAGTTAGGACACGGTGCGTGATAAATGGTTGTGGTGTAAAACCAGGTGTTTCAGTTTCATTGTCCAACCGCTGTACTTTGGTTATCATCAACAGATTTTGGTCAATTCATGCGCTCAATGATTGGCTACAGTGATCACTGCTTTGAGAAATACAGTGTAAAAGGAAGCCTTAGACACACACACATCAGCAGGCAGTTGTGTCAGAGCTATAGAAAGGCTGGCATTTTATTTTTATCATTTCAGTATCTTTTGGCAACTTTTAAATGGGGGCGTGATCTCAGTGTTTAGCAGAACTGATTTGCATTGCCTTCAAATATTTCTTCCTCATAGCTTCTAGAAGAAACATGAAAGGAACCAGAATTGCTTGGAGGAATCAGAACCACGATCGAAATTCCGTTCGTTCTTGTGATGATTGTGCAATGACACAAGTAGAGCCGGCAAACCTGTTCTTACAGTCTCATTAATCTTATCTGTCAACTACAGTCGTCAATATTTGAAGTGGATCAAAAAACTGATGAACGGTTTTGATCCACTTCAAATGTTGACAGATGCAGATTCAGAACCACGAGATTCAACGTGTCCCATGAAAGCTAAATCTGTTTGACGTGTTGGTGTGTAGGTGCACGCTATTCCCCTGCGCTCCTCGTGGGTGATGACCTGTGCTTACGCCCCGTCTGGGAACTACGTGGCCTGCGGAGGCTTGGACAACATCTGCTCCATCTACAACCTCAAGACCCGCGAGGGGAACGTGCGTGTCAGCCGTGAGTTGGCTGGACACACAGGTAACCGTTCTCACACTATCATGTCTCCACTTGAGCCTCAGTGTTTGTGTGTGTGTGTGTGTGTGTGTGTGTGTGGTGTTCTGCTCTCCTTCCTGATGTTGAACTGCTGTCTTTACTCAGGCTATCTGTCCTGCTGCCGTTTTCTGGATGATAACCAGATCGTCACCAGCTCTGGCGACACCACCTGGTGAGTGTGGGCACTGCTTTTAGACCGAAACACTCATGATTATCAGCATTATAGTTCATCTATGGAGTTGTCGCTGATCACACACTTGAATATATGTTCGGCCAGTGCATATATAGAGACTACAGGTTGAAACTGATGTTCTTGTAAATTCGCCTGCTTTGTTTCAGAAGAGCTGTTTTTAATCTTATAGTAGCATTCAGTTATTTTGCAGGATCAGATCTGTCAACAGGCCATATTACAAGACAAATAATCATAAATGGAAATAAATACTTGAAAACTGGAAGCTTGTTTCCATCATGGAATAAAGAAAATACCTTTTGTCCTTACAATTGCAAGTTTATGTCTTGTAGTATCGACTTTATAACTCTCAATTCTGATTTTCCCCCTCGCAATCGGGAGTTTGCCACAATTCTGTCTTTATTTCTCAATTCTTATTATATATCTTACAATTTTTTGTTTTTATCTAAACTAAAAAAGTAATTGAGACTTTGTTTCGCAATTGCGAGTGAATTCAAGTCACTTTTATTTATACAGAGCTTTATACAATACAGATTGTTTCGAAGCAGCTTTACAGAGATAACAGGAAAATAATGCTTTTCGGCTGTTGTTGTGTCACTGTAAAGATCACCAATTTAAATTCCGTGGCAGAAACAAGCTTCCATATTAAAAAAAAAGAAATCATATAAAACCATATTGAAAGGTGTAATTTGATTATTATTAGCTTATTATTTCACAATACTAATAACAATGACTGGAACAGTGTTCATGCGTTGGTTTGTGTGTTGCTCGTTTCAGTGCTCTGTGGGACATCGAGACCGGGCAGCAGACGACCACGTTCGCAGGTCACACCGGTGATGTGATGTCACTGTCTCTGGCCCCAGACACCCGTCTGTTTGTGTCGGGCGCGTGTGACGCCTCTGCTAAGCTGTGGGACGTCAGAGAAGGCATGTGCAGACAAACCTTCACCGGCCACGAGTCCGACATCAACGCTATCTGTGTAAGCGGCTCCCGTGTGCACTCGCTGAAATACACACACACACACACACACACACACACACACACACACACACACGTTTCACGTGATGTTAGTGACCTGGTTTTCTCCTCTCAGTTTTTCCCCAACGGAAATGCATTCGCCACGGGCTCGGACGACGCCACCTGCAGGCTGTTTGACCTGCGTGCCGATCAGGAGCTGATGGTTTATTCTCACGACAACATCATCTGTGGGATCACCTCCGTGGCCTTTTCCAAAAGCGGACGCCTGCTGCTCGCCGGCTACGACGATTTCAACTGCAACGTGTGGGATGCTCTCAAAGCCGACCGCGCAGGTCAGTGTGAGAGAGGTTCTGCACGGATCCTAATGCACGGACAACCCAACTTTAGAATTACTCATGATGATGATGAAGCCAATTAGGGTCTTGAAAAGTCTTAATTCACCCTTAAAAAGTCTTAATTCACTCTTACACAATTGAAGGTCTTAAAAAGTCTTAATTCACTCTTAAGAAGTCTTAATTTGTCTGTAAAAGACTTAATACACCCTTAAAATGTCTTAATTCACTCTTAAAAAGTCTTAATTCACTCTTACACGATTGAAGGCCTTAAAAAGTCTTAATTCACTCTTAAAAAGTCTTAATTCACTCTTACACGATTGAAGGCCTTAAAAAGTCTTAATTCGTCCTTAAAAAGTCTTAATTTGTCTGTAAAAAGTCTTAATACACCCTTAGAATGTCTTAATTCGTCCTTAAAAAGTCTTAATTCACCCTTAAAAAGTCTTAATTTGTCCATAAAAAGTCTTAATACACCCTTAAAATGTCTTAATTCACTCTTAAGAAGTCTTAATTTGTCTGTAAAAAGTCTTAATACACCCTTAAAATGTCTTAATTCACTCTTAAAAAGTCTTAATTCACTCTTACACGATTGAAGGCCTTAAAAAGTCTTAATTCGTCCTTAAAAAGTCTTAATTTGTCTGTAAAAAGTCTTAATACACCCTTAGAATGTCTTAATTCGTCCTTAAAAAGTCTTAATTCACCCTTAAAAAGTCTTAATTCACTCTTAAAAAGTCTTAATTCACCCTTACACAAATGAAGGCCTTAAAAAGGTCTGAAATCAGAGCAGAAAGTCTTATTCATAAGTTAAATTAATATATTAAACTTAGTTACAGTATACAGTTGTGCTGCTTAAGATTTTTGAGGAAACTGTGAACTGTATTCATCCAAGACTCCTGAAAAATGTATCATGTTTTCCACAAAAATATGAAGCAGCACAACTGATTTCAACACTGATAATAATCATAAATGTTTCTTGAGCATCAAATCATCATATTATAATGATTTCTGTAAAACAGCTGTTTTACATTGTAATAATATTTCACCATTTTTACAGAATTTTTAAATCAAATAAATGCAGCCTTGGTGAGCAGAACAGACTCTTTCAAAAACATGAAGAAAACATCGTAATTATTTCATTATTTTGACCGCCAGTGTATATATCGCCCTGCACGAGTATACTGTATACTTATACATTTAATACTTATATATTAAATATTAATTTTATATAAAGAGCTGAGCAATAATATAGTTGCATTTCTTGGTGAGAAGAAGAAATGGTTTAGCCGGTAGTGTATTTATGCATGACATTGTTTTATAATCCAAGCATCATCATGAGAGTTTCATCCTTTGATGTGAAATGAGTGTGAAGATGTGGGAGAAACCCGTCAGATGTGTGTGTTCCGGTAAGTGACGTGTGCATGTTGTGTGTTTGCAGGGGTTTTGGCGGGTCATGATAACCGCGTCAGCTGCTTGGGCGTCACTGATGATGGGATGGCTGTGGCTACTGGCTCCTGGGATAGTTTCCTGAAGATCTGGAATTAAAGCCGCAAGGTAAACGGATCACATCTCAGTGAGCAGGCGACAGGGTTCAGGAGTAAACACAAGCTTTGCCTTTCCACACTCAATCCTTCACTGCTCTTTATGACGTAAAACTAGCAAACATTCGTTTGTGAAGACCAGAATCAGCATCAGAAACCCTGTCGATGTCCTCTGAGGAGGAGCCGGGTCATTCTTTAAGGCTCCAGTGATGTCAGATTTGCAGATAAATGGCTGTAATGATGCTTTAGAAAATCAAGTCTCCATTATCAGCACACACACACACACACACATACACATCTCTACTGCCCTCTGCTGTTACAGAGATGATCAGCTGATCATGAAAAACATCAATTCAGTTCCATCCCATTAAAAGCCTTTACTGGTGTAAGAAAAGTCAGAATTGTTGGAGATGTCTTCAATTTAGGGCTAAAAAAACAGGAAATCAAGATATTACCTAATTTGATTATTAACATCAAAAGGCAATAAATTGAGGACCAGTGATTGTCTTTAGTGTGTTTGAGCATGAAAACGTTCTTCTCTATATCAGTGTCAGTGTTTCTGAACTCCTGAAACGCCTCCAGTGTAGTCTTGAGTTTCCTCCGGGAACACGTCACAATATTCCTCATTATAATAATTCATACGCAGAATAAAGGGGCGGGGCCTGGTTGAGTTAGTCAGTAGTGTGTTAAACTGGCGGTTATGGTAAGGGGCGGGACATTCCCAAACACACTCGAAGCGCTCGACCAATCACAACACACTGCTCCAGCTGACCAATCAGAGCACAGTGTGCTTTTCAGGAGGAGGGGCTTCATAGAGACAGGAAGTAAACAGAGCGTTACTGACAGACTGGGAAGAGAGGAGCCGCAACAATGGAGAATATGAGGAGAATAACCAACATTCAAGCAGGAAAACCTGTTCTAGAGCCGGAAAACAACATCAAGAGTTTGTGAAAGAGCAGAACAGGGCGTCTTTAATAAATGTGGCTCGCAGTAAATGAAACCCATGCATTTATGCCAAGCTGTCGCTTATGATCCTACTGTTGATGAATTATGACAATGTTTACTTATGGTGTTTGTTGTAATATGTTGTAGATGTCCTCTGTCTGAATGAGTGGGAGTAGTAGCGCATATACAGTCGACCTGTAATTCATATGCATTGATATATCAGAACATGAACCACTCAATACTGTGTGTGTGTGTGTGTGTGTGTGTGTGTGTGTGTGTGTGTGTGTGTGTGTGTGTGTGTGTTGAATAAAGCATCCCGAGTCTCTGATAATCAGTGTTAATCCGGTCTGTTTCATCAAGTGTACTGTAGTAAAAAAAGAAAAGTCTTAAGTCGTGAATTTGATTGTAAGTAAATGTTTCCTTTCCTTTCCTTCCCAGACCGCATCCGGACTCTAAGGTTGACTGGAAGACCATTCCAAAATGAAAATGTTCGATTTTATTCTCCTCTCTCCTTCTCAAACACAACAGAACTGACCCCCAACATCTATACACGGCAAAAGAGCAAAAATCTCTCCTTTGGAAAAGAAAAGAAAAAAAAAGAGCACAATTGTTACACTCAGCTAGATTGTAGTGGGCAAGGGGATAAAAGTTGCTAATTGTGCAAATCCTTCTGGGACCATTTCTGAGAACGTAAAGACACTCATTCCACTGCTATGTCATTATGCTAACGTCATCTCTCTCTTAAACGTGAAAGCAGGCGGGCGTTCCTAACCGAAACGTGCGCTCGATAGCTTTATGGGCCGTCTTTGGACCTCTTTCCCCCAGTCAGGATCGCAGATGTGCTTTTCTCTTCCAGTTTTTAAATATTGTGGGATCAAATTGGTAGTTAAAACTGTCAAAATCCGTCTTTACGTAAAAGGATTTGATCAGGGGTCCATTAGCTGCTATCAGGCCTGTATATTTAATCCCGGGAAATTTGATTAACACAATTTTTTTTTTTTTTTTTTTGGTCTACTTGCAAATTTTTTGTTTGCACAAGTAATAAAATTTTTCCAAAACATTAACTAACCAAGCACGTGCTGTTCACGATGACGAACGCTTGATTTCCGAAGATGAAACCATGTCAATTTTAACCATTCTTCCGCTCATGCTTTTTTTTGTGTGTGTGGAAAATGACGAGTAATTCAGTGAAGATTAACCAATCATTTTAATAAATTTCTTTTCTCTTTTTCTCTCTTTGATGTGGAGGATGTTGAAGGAGGGGTGGGCGGTTCTTCATTATTTTTTTTGTTCGGTTTCGACAGAGGTGCCCGTTTTGTGCTTGGAAAACAGTTACTACTCTGTGAATGACATGTTGTATAAATCAATGTTTGAAAATAATGATATTGAAAACTTTTTAAGTTAAAAAATCTTTAAAAAAAAAAACTCTTATTTTGGTTGTCTGCCATGGGTGGGAAACTCGTAGAATCGCATGCTGTAGAATTGCTTAAAAGAGGTGCATATGGAACTAAGTCCTTGATGTTTTCTTTTTCTTTTTTTTTAATAACCTGTTTAATAGATCACCACAGTATTTATTTTACTTTTTTCTTTTGCTACTCTGTGCATACACAACTTAGTTTAACTTTCAAAGCTATGCACTTAAGAGAAGCAAACATGTTGATCACACAAATGAATGGTGAGTTGTTCTGTCCATGGAGAGTTTGTGAATCCCCCCACACACACACACACACACGCACACACACACACTGACCCTGTACAAAAAACACACTCTCAAATAACTAGAACAAAGAAATCTCTCTCTCTCTGTAGCAAAAGAAAAATTTCAGATACAAAGACAGTGCTAGAGACATTTTGTAACAAACAGGTTTTCTGTTCTTTAATAAAAAAGGAAAACAGTAACGCAGCATCTGAACGGCAGGAGTTGGTCGTTTCCTCTCGACATGTATCAAGAAAAGCTCTTTCCTTCGCTGTAGTGGCATTTCTTCCATTCTGTTATTTCTCTGCAACATTCTGTACAAAAACAAAAAAGTGCTGTCGTTGTGCGTTAGGCCTGGAGTCGGCAAGACAAATAAAAGACTAAAAAAAGAACTAAATTTGCTTTTCTTTCTCCCTCTCTTCTCTTCCCTGTCCTCCTCTCTCCATACGGATAACCCCCCCCACTGTTCCCTTATCCATCTTTTGTATTTAATTTTAAAGTCAGTGTACAACAGAAAGCTGGATGCAAGATAGAAACTATATTAAAATGTACTGTTATTTAAGATGTAATAAAAGCAGTTTGAGACGATCTTACGTTGTTTCTCCTCTTTTTTTTTTTTTTTTTTTTAAATGAATTGATGATTTTCTGCAGGATTCCTGAGAGGAGGAGAGACATGGAACATTGCATTAAAGCACAAAGGAGAGTAAGGTGTGTGTAATGGCAAACACTGAAGGTTATGCACAGGTTTGGTCTATAGGTGGAGCTGTGATCAAACCTTTACTGTATTCTTAGTGCACAAGCTCACATGCTAATCTATAATAATGTGATCAGAAGAAGACAGTTGTGCCAAATTTATCCATCCATCCATGACCTTACAGCATCCATCCATCCATGACCTTACAGCATCTATCCATCCATGACCTTACAGCATCTATCTATCCATGATCTTACAGCATCCATCCATTCATGACCTTACAGCATCCATGACCTTACAGCATCTATCCATTCATGGATGGATAGGTAAGGTCATGAATGGATAGATGCTGTAAGGTCATGGATGCTGTAAAATCATGGATGGATAGATGCTGTAAGGTCATGGATGGATAGGTAAGGTCATGATCTTACAGCATCCATCTATCCATCCATGACCTTACAGCATCCATCCATCCATGATCTTACAGCATTCATGACCTTACAGCATCCATCCATCCATCCATGACCTTACAGCATCTATCCATCCATGATCTTACAGCATTCATGACCTTACAGCATCCATCCATCCATCCATGACCTTACAGCATCCATCCATCCATGATCTTACAGCATTCATGACCTTACAGCATCCATCCATCCATCCATGACCTTACAGCATCCATCCATCCATGATCTTACAGCATTCATGACCTTACAGCATCCATGATCTTACAGCATTCATGATCTTACAGCATTCATGACCTTACAGCATTCATGACCTTACAGCATCCATCCATCCATGACCTTACAGCATTCATCCATCCATGACCTCACAGCATCCATCCATCCATGACCTTACAGCATCCATCCATCCATGACCTTACAGCATCTATCCATCCATGACCTTACAGCATCCATGATCTTACAGCATTCATGACCTTACACCATCCATCCATGACCTTACAGCATCCATCCATCCATGACCTTACAGCATCCATCCATCCATGACCTTACAGCATCTATCCATCCATGACCTTACAGCATCCATCCATCCATGACCTTACAGCATCCATCCATCCATGACCTTACAGCATCCATCCATCCATGACCTTACAGCATCCATCCATCCATCCATGACCTTACAGCATCTATCCATCCATGACCTTACAGCATCTATCCATCCATCCATGACCTTACAGCATCCATCCATCCATGACCTTACAGCATCCATCCATCCATCCATGACCTTACAGCATCTATCCATCCATCCATGACCTTACAGCATCCATCCATCCATGATCTTACAGCATTCATGACCTTACAGCATCTATCCATCCATGACCTTACAGCATCCATCCATCCATGACCTTACAGCATCCATCCATCCATGACCTTACAGCATCCATCCATCCATGACCTTACAGCATCCATCCATCCATCCATGACCTTACAGCATCCATCCATCCATGACCTTACAGCATCCATCCATCCATCCATGACCTTACAGCATCTATCCATCCATCCATGACCTTACAGCATCCATCCATCCATGACCTTACAGCATGCATCCATCCATCCATGACCTTACAGCATCTATCCATCCATCCATGACCTTACAGCATCCATCCATCCATGATCTTACAGCATTCATGACCTTACAGCATCTATCCATCCATGATCTTACAGCATTCATGACCTTACAGCATCCATCCATCCATCCATGACCTTACAGCATCTATCCATCCATGATCTTACAGCATCCATGATCTTACAGCATTCATGACCTTACAGCATCCATCCATCCATGACCTTACAGCATCCATCCATCCATGACCTTACAGCATCTATCCATCCATGACCTTACAGCATCCATCCATCCATCCATGACCTTACAGCATCCATCCATCCATGACCTTACAGCATCCATCCATCCATCCATGACCTTACAGCATCTATCCATCCATCCATGACCTTACAGCATCCATCCATCCATGACCTTACAGCATCCATCCATCCATCCATGACCTTACAGCATCTATCCATCCATCCATGACCTTACAGCATCCATCCATCCATGATCTTACAGCATTCATGACCTTACAGCATCTATCCATCCATGATCTTACAGCATTCATGACCTTACAGCATCCATCCATCCATCCATGACCTTACAGCATCTATCCATCCATGGCCTTACAGCATTCATGACCTTACAGCATCCATCCATCCATGACCTTACAGCATCCATGACCTTACAGCATCTATCCATCCATGATTTTACAGCATCCATGACCTTACAGCATCTATCCATCCATGATCTTACAGCATTCATGACCTTACAGCATCCATCCATCCATCCATCCATCCATGACCTTACAGCATCTATCCATCCATGATCTTACAGCATCCATGATCTTACAGCATTCATGACCTTACAGCATCCATCCATCCATGACCTTACAGCATCCATCCATCCATGACCTTACAGCATCCATCCATCCATGACCTTACAGCATCCATCCATCCATGACCTTACAGCATCTATCCATCCATGACCTTACAGCATCCATGATCTTACAGCATTCATGACCTTACAGCATCCATCCATCCATGACCTTACAGCATCCATCCATCCATGACCTTACAGCATCCATCCATCCATGACCTTACAGCATCTATCCATCCATGATCTTACAGCATCCATCCATCCATGACCTTACAGCATCCATCCATCCATGACCTTACAGCATCCATCCATCCATGACCTTACAACATTCATGACCTTACAGCATCCATCCATCCATCCATCCATGACCTTACAGCATCCATCATCCATGATTTTACAGCATCCATCCATCCATCCATCCATGATCTTACAGCATTCATAACCTTACAGCATCCATCCATCCATGACCTTACAGCATCTATCCATCCATGACCTTACAGCATCCATCCATCCATGACCTTACAGCATCTATCCATCCATGACCTTACAGCATCCATCCATCCATGACCTTACAGCATTCATGACCTTACAGCATCCATCCATCCATCCATGACCTTACAGCATCCATCCATCCATCCATCCATCCATCCATGATCTTACAGCATTCATGACCTTACAGCATCTATCCATCCATGACCTTACAGCATCCATCCATCCATGACCTTACAGCATTCATGACCTTACAGCATCCATCCATCCATCCATGATCTTACAGCATCCATCCATCCATCCATCCATCCATGATCTTACAGCATTCATGACCTTACAGCATCCATCCATCCATGACCTTACAGCATCTATCCATCCATGACCTTACAGCATCCATCCATCCATGACCTTACAGCATCCATCCATCCATGACCTTACAGCATTCATGACCTTACAGCATCCATCCATCCATCCATGACCTTACAGCATCCATCCATCCATGACCTTACAGCATCCATCCATCCATGACCTTACAGCATCCATCCATCCATCCATGACCTTACAGCATCTATCCATCCATCCATGACCTTACAGCATCCATCCATCCATGACCTTACAGCATCCATCCATCCATGACCTTACAGCATCCATCCATCCATCCATGACCTTACAGCATCCATCCATCCATGACCTTACAGCATCCATCCATCCATGACCTTACAGCATCCATCCATCCATCCATGACCTTACAGCATCTATCCATCCATCCATGACCTTACAGCATCCATCCATCCATGATCTTACAGCATTCATGACCTTACAGCATCTATCCATCCATGATTTTACAGCATCCATGACCTTACAGCATCTATCCATCCATGATCTTACAGCATTCATGACCTTACAGCATCCATCCATCCATCCATGACCTTACAGCATCTATCCATCCATGATCTTACAGCATCCATGATCTTACAGCTCTTACAGCATCCATCCATCCATCCATGACCTTACAGCATCTATCCATCCATGATCTTACAGCATCCATGATCTTACAGCATTCATGACCTTACAGCATCCATCCATCCATGACCTTACAGCAATCCATCCATCCATGACCTTACAGCATTCATGACCTTACAGCATCTATCCATCCATGATCTTACAGCATTCATGACCTTACAGCATCTATCCATCCATGACCTTACAGCATCTATCCATCCATGACCTTACAGCATCCATCCATCCATGACCTTACAGCATTCATGACCTTACAGCATCCATCCATCCATCCATGATCTTACAGCATCCATCCATCCATCCATCCATGATCTTACAGCATTCATGACCTTACAGCATCCATCCATCCATGACCTTACAGCATCTATCCATCCATGACCTTACAGCATCCATCCATCCATGACCTTACAGCATCTATCCATCCATGACCTTACAGCATCTATCCATCCATGACCTTACAGCATCTATCCATCCATGACCTTACAGCATCTATCCATCCATGACCTTACAGCATCTATCCATCCATGACCTTACAGCATCCATCCATCCATGACCTTACAGCATCCATCCATCCATGACCTTACAGCATCTATCCATCCATGACCTTACAGCATCCATCCATCCATGACCTTACAGCATTCATGACCTTACAGCATCCATGACCTTACAGCATCCATCCATCCATCCATGACCTTACAGCATCCATCATCCATGATCTTACAGCATCCATCCATCCATCCATCCATGATCTTACAGCATTCATGACTTTACAGCATCCATCCATCCATGACCTTACAGCATCTATCCATCCATGACCTTACAGCATCCATCCATCCATGACCTTACAGCATTCATGACCTTACAGCATCCATGATCTTACAGCATCCATCCATCCATGACCTTACAGCATTCATGACCTTACAGCATCTATCCATCCATGACCTTACAGCATCTATCCATCCATGATCTTACAGCATCCATGACCTTACAGCATCCATCCATCCATGACCTTACAGCATTCATGACCTTACAGCATCCATCCATCCATGATCTTACAGCATCCATCCATCCATCCATGACCTTACAGCATCCATCATCCATGATCTTACAGCATCCATCCATCCATCCATCCATGACCTTACAGCATTCATGACCTTACAGCATCTATCCATCCATGACCTTACAGCATCTATCCATCCATGATCTTACAGCATCCATGACCTTACAGCATCCATCCATCCATGACCTTACAGCATTCATGACCTTACAGCATCTATCCATCCATGACCTTACAGCATCCATCCATCCATGATCTTACAGCATCCATCCATCCATGACCTTACAGCATTCATGACCTTACAGCATCTATCCATCCATGATCTTACAGCATTCATGACCTTACAGCATCCATCCATCCATGATCTTACAGCGTCCATCCATCCATCCATGACCTTACACCATCCATCCATCCATGATCTTACAGCATCCATCCATCCATGATCTTACAGCATCCATCCATGACCTTACAGCATCCATCCATCCATGATCTTACAGCGTCCATCCATCCATCCATGACCTTACACCATCCATCCATCCATGATCTTACAGCGTCCGTCCATCCATCCATCCATGACCTTACAGCATCCATCCATCCATTATCTTACAGCATCCATCCATCCATCCATGATCTTACAGCATCCATGATCTTACAGCATCCATCCATCCATGATCTTACAGCATTCATCCATCCATCCATGATCTTACAGCATCCATCCATCCATGATCTTACAGCATCCATCCATCCATCCATCCATGATCTTACAGCATCCATCCATCCATGATCTTACAGCATCCATCTATCCATCCATGATCTTACAGCATCCATCCATGATCTTACAGCATCCATCCATCCATTCATGATCTTACAGCATCCATCCATCCATCCATCCATGATCTTACAGCATCCATCCATCCATCCATCCATGATCTTACATGATCTTACAGCATCCATCCATCCATCCATGATCTTACAGCATCCATCCATCCATCCATCCATGATCTTACAGCATCCATCCATCCATGATCTTACAGCATCCATCCATCCATGACCTTACAGCATCCATCCATCCATGATCTTACAGCATCCATCCATCCATGATCTTACAGCATCCATCAATCCATCCATGGCCTTGCCGGCAACGGTCTCCTCGACGGGGGGCATGCGCACATATCCGTGGGCTTCCGCCCCGTCCACGTGCGCGAACATGGCCTGCATGGCAGAGTGGGTGCGTGCCGATTGGGGTGCAGCCCACGACTTCACCTCCTCGATGCGGCCTGGCGGCGGCTCGACTGTAAGAACAACGAGTCCAACTTACTTTTCACAGGCTCGTCCGGGGCGTTCCAAGCGAGGTCCAGCTCCGTGACGGCCTTGCCGAGGACCCTGACGAGCTCCTCCTGGAGGTCCCGTCTTCGGGCGGGGGAGGGCCCACCAGCGGCTCGCTGGCGGCAGTAGGCCTTATCCCCACTGTTGCCCGAGCCACTTCTCTTCTGGCTCTGAGGGCGCGCACTGGCAGCTCGGCTCAGTGGGCGCACGTGTCGTCCGTGAGTGCCGCCTCAGCGTGGGCGAGGCCCAGGCAGGCGACACAGAACTGGTGAAGGTCGGTCGGGTCAATGGGACCCGCATAAATCTGGCATGTAGCAGCCATCGAAATGCGGAGAGGAAAAACAGAGGGTGAGTAGTCCTCTATTGCAACTTCCACGATAACTAATATATGACTTCTAGCGTGAAGAAAGAGATCCTGACGTAATTGTCACACCCATGCATTTTATACTGCCCGCAAACCTGTCAGTATTTGCATGCTTTGCGTCAATTGGCCAGCTGTCCCCAGCTGGCGTTAGCCCATAAGATTTCAGCGAAAGTGGAGAAGGGAGGAGTTCCCCTTATACGTCACAGCTGACGTAATGTTGAGTTACCGCCTTGAAAGGGAACTGCCACACTGGTACACCTTGCCATACTCCCTCAATGGTCCTCTGGAAGATGGCAGGACTAGAAGAAACTCCAAAGGGTAAAACATGGTAAGTAAACAAACCCTTGTGGGTATTCTTGGACTCTGCATCTAATACAGTCTGATGGTAAGCACGGCTCATATCCAGTTTGGTGAACTTCTGCCCACCTGACAATGTTGCAAACAAATCTTCTATTCGAGGGATGTTGTACTGTTCCAACTTTGAAACTCGATTTACTGTTAGCTTGTAGTCGCCACATAGTCGTACTGTATTATCAGACTTTAACACCGGCACTACAGGTGCAGCCCATTCAGAGGGTTTAACAGGTTCAATGATGTTTTCTCTTCACAGGCGTTCTTCAGCTTCTACTTTTGCCTTCATTGCATAAGGAACTGGTCTGGCTTTGAAAAATCTAGGGACAGCCTCCTTGTCTATATCATTTTATGTATACAATTTAATAATATATAGTAATGTGTTGTTTCAAAATGGATGAGGAAAACAGCGCCTTAAATCTCTGCAGCTCGTCAAACTACAAATGTGGCGTCTGTCAAACGAAGGAAGAATGAAGGAGTTTCCAATACATTTACATTTTACATTTACATTTATGTATTTGGCAGACGCTTTTTATCCAAAGCGACTTACATTGCATTCAAGGTACACATTTTACATTTTATCAGTTCTTGCTTTCCCTGGGAATCGAACCCATGACCTTGGCGTTGCTAGCGCCAACGCTCTACTGTTTGAGCTACAGGAAAGCCTAAAAGCTACAAGCCTAAAAGTTTGAGCTACAATACTGCCTAAAAGAAAGGTAAAATAAACAACATGTCTTTATCTGAATAAATAAAATGTCGCCATAAAACCACGATTTTCTGGAAAGGATCTGGCTACTTGACAAATGAAAATCACAAACATGCCACTTGTTAAAATAATTTTATAAATACAATTTATTAATATGTAATATAATTTTATCTCAAACCAATTAGAAAAAATAAAGAGGGTTGAATTCAAAAAGCTCTAAATGATTTTTAGATTGTTAAAACAGCAGGTCGATACCATTTAAAAAAGTTAAATATAGTCCTGCCCTACACACACACACACACACACACACACACACACACTCACTCACAAAAAAAAGTTAGGTTACAGCTCTGTCCCTGAGGGGGAAAATGGCAGCGATTTGATGTTTTTGATTGATTTGATGTTATTGAACTCTGAAACTAATAACTTTTTTTTGTCTTGAATGATTTGAATACACGCGTTCTCAAACCGCAACTGGCTCGACTACATGTTCAAGGCTAACATTAAAGATTGTTGATATATGACCGAACATTTTACTGTACTAATCTTGTTAATGGATCCTAACATTTTGCAAACAGGAGAAATGCCCTGTCCAAACCCATGGGCTTCGTCACATAAATGCAGTCCTGTCAGACCAGGGGGGTATTCCAGAAAGCTGGGTTAACTTACCATTTGGTAAATCATAACCTCTGGGTTGATTTACCCCAAACCCGCATACCATGAGTATGTCGGTTCCAAAACACCTGAGAAGAGTTAGTTTAATCAACCTCCTACTGGTTACCCAGAGTTAATGCGCGCGCACGGTGAGTACATAAAGACATTTTCAATGGATCGCCGATTTCAGGAGTCACCATGGAAACCCAGGGAGAAAAAAAGCGAGCTACTTAGGTGAAACTGAGTTGGAGGTTTTAATGCTTGCTTATGAAGACTATAAGCCCATTATAAAAAAAAATAAAAAAAACAATACTGCTGCATCAGCAAAAGAAAGAGAGTTGGCTTGGCAAAAAATAACGGACAGAGTAAATGCACGAGTTTATAAAATTATAAATGGGCTATTTTCCCCTTTCATTGTGACGCAAAAATTATTTGGGGCATGTAGTAAAAATAGACAAGTATTTACTTGTTGGCCTCCATACATTTCTTAATGTTACAGTAGTAATGCACATAATTGGCTAGTAATATGTTGGCTTCTTGTTTTATCAGGTGTAATCCTTCTGGAGCCAGAAGAAGTGTGAGCCAAGTCAAAATGAAACACAAAAACATTCTCCAGCAAGGTAATATTTTCTAAACTTGTTACTGACGCCATGTAATTTAGTTTTCTATGTAACCAATAGAAAGAAGGCTGAGGCCCGTAAAACAGGTGAGGGTCCACCTCCACCTTCCCTCACCCCAGCTGAGGAGCTGGCACTGTCCCTTAATAAAGGGCGACCTGTGGTCAGAGGCGGCCTTACCTATGTTTCACCCGTTTCAATTGAAACAGGCCCCGCCCTCCAAGGGGGCCCCCAACAGACCAGCAAAATTCCATTCATTTTCTCCGTAGGAAATTTCAGCCATAATGTCTAAACCAGTGGTTCTCAATTCCAGTCCTCGTGACCCACTGCTCTGCACATTTTGTATGTCTCTCTTATCTGACACACTCAGTTCAGTTCATGGAGTCTCTCCTAATGAGCTGATGATCTGGTTCAGGTGTGTTAAATAAGGGAGACATACAAAATGTGCAGAGCAGCGGGTCCCGAGGACTGGAATTGAGAACCACTGGTCTAAACCATCCAAGGTAGATTGACCACGAGCTACGAGGTTGTGAAACGAACGTTTCTGCTCCTATAAAAGCCACAAGGTATAAAAATCAACCTTGTTATTTGCGATCTTCGGAGAAATACTACACTACCCATAATTCTAAGCAAAACACTGACGTCTCTCTTACCACGGTCGAACTCGCGCCGCGATTACCATGGCGACGTTTACCGCCCCCGCGAACGGTGATCTGAAGTAAATAAATACCGGTAGTTTATGTGTTTATACTTTGCCTTTTTTGCCGTTAGGTTAAAACGTTATTTTGAGCAGGGAAATAATTTGAATAGGAAATGAAACGTACATATGCCAGTGTTTTTTTCGGGGGGGAAACGAAATATCAGACAACAAAAGAAAAGCTTTATTCAGTCTACCAAAAGTAAGTGACCTCTTTCTTTTGTCCAGCATCTGTAACGTTAACCCTACCGGCGACAGCAGCGGCCGAACCCCCGTCACAGGATACTAGCCAAAATAAAGATAATCCGTCTTCAACAAACATCAACTTCTTGTTATTTATTTATTTAGGAAGTTCGGTTCAGTGTCAGTCAGACACTTCTTCTTTGCTTTTGTTAAATAATTCAAGTTGAAGGGGATGTTTGAGCTGTTTTTTTTTTTTTAAGTCAGCCCAGACAGCTGAAAATATAACGGTAGGCTACTGCGTAAAGTTGCCCTGCGTGAAAGGGCGAGGCTTATTCCAACGTAAAACGCTGTATAATTCTATAGTTTAAATAAAATATGGTTGGATTATTTCTATGTTGAGCTGCCTGTTCATGAAGCTGAAAGTGCACGTAATAAAATAACATACCATTGATGCAAACCAACAAGAATCCTTGCTTTTTCTGCTCATGTTTATGTTTTATGTGGGTAGGGCCCCATATTAGTTATTGAAACGGCCCCCAGATGCTTAAGGCCGCCCCTGCCTGTGGTCGATGGGATTCCAGGGGCAGTTCATCGGACTCAGCTACCAAGACAAGTGGCTTAGTAAAATGTAGGTGTACCATATTAATACTTATGATTTATTGATGTTTTCACTGTTTTTGTCAGTGTTTTAATAAAGAAAATCATCAACATTGTCACCATTTTAAATAGCCATTTTGAATGCATTTTACAGTCATTGATTCACTTGTGCAGTATGCATGCTGCTTTGACTCCATATTAGATGTTCCTAATGTCCTTCTTTATTAGTTGTATTTGTTTAAGAATATACATTGAGTATTGAATATGCATGATTATCTTATTGGTTTAATTATCTTGCAGTTGCTGATGGCCACATTGTATTATTGGATCCTCCTGCAACACCACACTCTGTCACAGTTGTAAGTGATTATTGTCTTTAGGTTTCTGTTTGCTAGACCAAGCATCCTTCCTTATTTTCACTGTAGGCTGACGATGAAGAGACCACTTCTGCTGTGACAGAAACAGAAAATGTGGGGAGGCCCATAGAGGTATGATGCATAGAATGCATTCCCCCTTTTTTGCATAAGAGAATAAATAAATTGTCATTGTCATTTTACAGAATATGGCAGGAGATTTTAATACAGATGAGGGTCCATCTACCTCCACACAGAATCTTAGCATTGTAAGAAATGTTCTGCAGTTCTCCTTCCTCATTTAAATATTTGGTCTGTGTTTGTATTACAGACTTTATCAGTCATGTTTAATTATTCTGTCTTTCTAGCTGCCTGCCAAAGAGCTGTATAAGGTCCACCTTCAAAAGCAAATCAGAAAAAGTGACATGGAGATGGACCTCATACAGCTTCAAATGGAGGAGAAAAGGCTTAACCTAAAAAAAGGCCAGACTTGAATTGCTGGAGCACCAGCTTAAGGTGGGAAAAAGTATGTGAACATTAATCTGTCATTGGTTGATGAATGAAATCTAAAGCAATAAATACAAATGTCTTTTGTTACAGGAAATAAAGAAACAATGAACAACACTTGACTGTTAACTGGTTTTAATTAAAGTGATTTTGGCAAATCATGTCTCGTACCACCCTGCATCTCTTTGGTCTACTGGGTTTACAGGGGGTTCCTCTTGGCCATCTTCAAGAGAAGGGGGGGCCCTCTCACCTCAGTGTGGCAATGTTGTGAAGAACAACACAAGCAGCTGTGATGTCACATGACCTTTCTGGGTTGACCCTGAGCCCACGCAGGCACTGAAACCTTGCCTTCAGGATGCCTATGGTCCATGTTCTGCTGTGGGCCAGGCTGAATTGTGCCTGTGGTCCAGGCTCAGGTTCAGGGTAGGGTGTCATCATATAGGGCAGACAAGGGTACCCTCTGTCCCCCAGCAAGTAACCACTGAAGTGTCATATAAAGGTAGTTAAAGTGTATAATTGCATAAAAAAAATAAAAATAAAATAAAAACATTGTGTAAGGCAAAACATACCCTGTTGAAATTTGTGGCACAATGATGACTCCCTAAACATTCTGGCATCATGTACAGACCCTGGCCATTTGGCTTCAACATTAGTGATGAGGTGGGTTGCATCACATATTACCTAGTTAGTGGGGACCAGTAATGAGGGTGATTTAATGGTTTAAACACCCAAACATTTAGCACCCAAAAAATCTATTGTCACCTGCACATTGATGCTATGGATTGACTTCCTATTAACATAGTCTCCTTCATTGACTGAAGGAGCTTTAATGGGAATGTGGGTTCCATCAATGCACCCAATCACATTTGGGAACCCTGAAATTGAAAGTTATATAATTAGAAACTTTTAAAATTATTGTGACTGTATACAGTATGAATAGATTAAGTAGTGCTATGTAACTAAAAATGGTCTTTCATAGAATATCATAGAATGGACAAACCCGCCACTCTGTGGAATTCCTCTTTAATGACCCTCAGTGGTTTATGGCCAGGGAACTGCACAAAAGTGTGTAGGAACCGTTTGAGTGCAATGCATACTGTACGAACAGCCCTACACACAGTTGCCTTTCCCACATGCTCTGCATCGCCTATTGTATACAAAAAACTCACCGTCGCAAAAAAGTTAAATAAATGGAGTTAAATATTTAACTCCATTATCTTCGTTTAATAAATTAACGATTCTTTTGAAAAACGGCAACGCTCCCGCAAATATTCATTTGGATACGAAAACACATCGATACGTGGTCGTATCACCCTCTCACGGCGGAAAAGATTTCGTATTATCTGTGCTTCCACATCCACTGGATCGTCTTTAAAACGGCACGCCATGCTCCGTCACCTCTCTGAAACAAACTAACCCTGGAACATAACCTGCTACCGAGCAGGTTATCTTCAGAGAGTAAGTTCCTATGGTTACATACATACCCAGAAAGTTACCTCCGTTTTTGGAACCGAAAGTTGAGGTTATCCACTAACTTACCCTTAAACTTACCCGGGTATGTCACATAACCTGCTTTCTGGAATACCCCCCAGCTGTCCCACTTCACCCTCATCATCTGATTAATATTTACTAATTTAGTAATAGGCCTATTATTCATGCAAATAGTAAGCAGTAAACTGGCGCATTTCAATTGCCTCATTATTCTCTGCATTTTACAATGTAATGTGAAAGATACAATATAATTTGCGATATAGGGGGAGACCGGGTATGGTTGTAACACTTTTTGCTTCAGTAACTATAACTCACTGAATTTTGTAGCTATAGAGTTCTCAAACTTTTATACAAAGTACCCACATGTGTTCACTACAAATGGCACCAATTCAATCCTCTACAAGAATATCACAGACCTTGTGAGTTGGTGTCAAATACATGAAGTACCTTCATTACAACCTACCCCAATACCGGGGTAGGTTGTAACACATGCTGGGGTAAGTTGTAACAATTACACAAAAGAAGCAAAAATGGATGCCACACTATAAGATATGCTTCAAAAACAGGTTTATTGACATAAAAAAACAATGTCTCAATCCCTCTCTGGAACAGACTGTCTGATTAACTTGTGTGTGTGTGTGTGTGTGTGTGTGTGTGTGTGTGTGTGTGTGTGTGTGTGTGTGTGTGTGTGTGTGTGTGTGTGTGTGTGTGTGTGTGTATGTAAATGTGTCTACTTGAACGAACTTACTTAACAGTATACTTGATAAACAAACTACAATTTCTAACAAAAAAAAATTTCTATCTGTGTGTGTGTGTGTGTGTGTGCGTGTGTGTGTGTGTGTGTGTGTGTGAGAGAGTGTGTGTGTGTGTGTAAGAGAGAGAGAGAGAGAGAGAGAGAGAGAGAGAGAGAGTGTGTGTGTGTGTGTGTGTGTGTGTGTGTGTGTGTGTGTGTGTGTGTGTGTCTTAATCAGAGTCACAGTGCTGACAAATGAATGCTGGTAAACCCAAGAGTGCAGGTTTTGTGGGCCCAGAGACTGCATAGGGCACATTTTTCCCAGACCTCCTTCGGCTTTAAAATCAATCAGTTGTATGATAGGGGATGGTTGTAACACTTTTTTTGTGTGTGTTACAACCCACCCCACCCCTGTCAGTCACTGTTTAGCTAGCTGTATTAGCATACTGGTTTGAAATTAGCAGGGGAAAACTGCATCACATTTTGCCTAAGAAACTACATTTTAATCTAATATAAGTCAAACTTATTTATCTGCAATAGTTTAGATACTAGACAAAAAATAGTCTTGGTCAAAAAATGTACTTTCTTACCTCAAAATCATTTTTTTCTCGATAAGTTCAGATTGTGTCAGTTTTCAGACTTGACAACCACCATGCGTTGTCAGGGAGACAGTAGGTAAACATTAAAATGATTGCATGACTCCTATCTTATCCCCAATTGGTGGAAATGGTGGTGTTACAACTCTCCCCGTGTTACAACCATACCCGGTCTCCCGCGAACATTTAATCTTTCACTCTGAACATTAAATCACATAGGCATTATTTATTTATTTATTTAAAACACATAGTTCAAGGGATCATCACTATTAGTCAAACTTTGTCAGAGTTTTCAGTGAGTCGCAGAGAAACTGATCATTTGTTGTGAGGATCAGATTTATAAACATCTGAATCAAGTATTTCTAAGTATTTCTATTTCATTCAACATTGTTGTGGATCAGCAAGAGCCTTTACATCCATTTATTTCAATGAACAAATGATCATTTCACCTCTATAACTTTTGATACAGTCAGCCATACAGTTATATTTGATTCCTTAAAATTATTTGGTTTGTCCATATTTCATCAAAAGTGTAAAAGCGATGGACTATGTCAGTAATATCTCTATTAAACTCGCTAACTGAACATCTCCCAGATTTAAAATAAACCGAGGCATCTGACGGCTGTCCAATTTCTGCATTCCTGTTTTTAGTTGTAGCTCAAGTGTTGAGTAATATGATAAACCCTTTAAAAGGTATTGAAATTCATGAAAGACAAATTCAAATATCGCAACTTGCTGAGGACACGACAATTTTTCCTGATGATAATACTGAGGTTTGGCTTTGAATACCATTAATAGCTTCTCAAAGTTCTCCAGATTGACTTTAAATTTGTCTAGATCCTACAACTTAAAGACAACAACCTATCCACTGTGTAATATTCCTGTTAAAAGTGTGGTAGCCTATTTGGGAATTAAAATCACTAGAAACACTGATGTAATGGTCAAGTCTAATTTCAGGCCTGTTATTGAAAAAATGCAAAAGAAATATAACTCATGGTTAACAAGAGATCTTTATATTTCAGGGAGAATAGTGAGTGAGGCGGAGAGCAGCTCTTCTCTCTTCATTAGTGCCTCAAAGGAGAAATGCTCACAATAGAGGAATTACTCTTTCATTTCATCTGGAGAAACAAACCTCATAACATTAAGAAAAGTGTCCTAGATGATAAATGATCTGAGGGTGGGTTAAATGTTCTTAATTTGACTATTTTCAATCAAATCTTTAATTAATTGGCTTAACTTTTTTTTTTTTTTTTTTATCAAATATATTCAATATCGTCCCTTTTTTATTTGTAAACCTTAGGATATACATTTTTTGTTGCAATGAATAAAGTTCCAGTTAGAAAAGTTTAATGAGGGCAATATAAATAACACCAGGATAGGACGGGCAACACACACTTAAAGGACACGTTGGGTATTTTACACTTAAAGCCCTGTTTACAGATCGTTTCTGATGAAATAGAACGGTTAAGATTGAAATTTGGACACATGCTGCTGTCCCGAGAGTTTTAGGTTTATTTCGACAAAATATATCAAAATTTATTCTATTAACAAAAAGCCTATAAAAATATTTAAAAAATCAAAAGCTTTTTAAATTCATGTTACAAGCCGTAATATATAGCACTTTTTTGTTGTACATACTCTGAACGATGCCTTGTGTTTATCTTGAACTTTTTGCATGTACTTGTCTGTAATTGTCTAAAATGGTCTCTAATTGGTTTAATTGTGATATAATCATATATAATTATGATGCAAAAGGTTTAGAAATTAATAAACACACATTGACTGAAATAATCAGGTAAATGTCAATTATCCTGAAAACATGAATGCTAAACCGGTCTCTAATCGGTCTAATTGTGTGAAGTGGAATATAAATGAAAACTTCTTGTTTATTGATCTGAGTGTTGCCGTAGTGCTGGATATCAGTCATGTGATCATCACGGCCCAATCACAGCCACCGTACTGATATTCAGATCAACAGCACTCTTACTCATGAGATATGGATTAAATATTGGAAACATGATGAAAGCAGGAAGATCCAGATCTACAGGAGTGACGTTTACTGACTATTGACCGGTAAGATCCTCAGAGAGTCAAAACACCGGAAGAATGGAAAGAGTGTGTGAGTGAAGGTGGTTGTGAGTGTGTGTATATGTGTGTTAGTTACAGGATCAGAGAACGACACCGTTCCTCCGTCATAGTCCAGATTCACTCTCACACGATCAAGCTTCTGTTCAACACGAAAACCAGAACTAAAAGGCAATAACTGATAATACCGCACACTCCAGACATCAGTGTTGAAGAAACCGCATCCCTTCCTCTGCTTTGATGCTGTAGTTACTCCAAGAGTCCAGCGTTTACTCTCTTTAACCTCCACATCCCAGCAGTGTGTTCCTGAGTTAAAACCCTCTGAACCCAGAACACAGAGATAATAGTCAAATCTCTCTGGATTATCAGGAAGAGTTTGATTGATCCTGCTGTTTCTCACACTGGTCAGATCATCAGACAGGACGAGACGTGGATTCGCAGTGTTTGGGTCCAGAATCACAGGAGCTGATGAGACACAATCAACAGATGCTTTTATTCTGATCTTCATATAATGATCAAGAGTGAACCCAACACAGATTATTATGAATTATGACACTCGTCCTGTTGATCAAACACATTTTCCTCTGATCACTGTCAGTGCTGTTATTAGTTTCACACTCGTTTTTATCATCAGCGTTTAACGGCATCAACTACAAACATTAAATATGAGATTCAGACATTTGTGTCCATCAAGAGAAACTGATACTTTGGGAAAGTTAAATAACAATAAATCAATGAGATCTGTTGAGATTTATGCTGTAGATGAAGAACTGTAAGTGTGTGTCTGATCTTCAGCATCTGATCATCTTCATTTTAGTGGCTCTTATAGTCTGTGTTTAAATTAGTTTATTATGACTGTCTGTTGGGTTTGACTTACAATCATGAATCACCTTTAACACTTCCTAGCCACGCCCTAGCAACCATTGTCGAGCACCCTAGCAACCCAAATCCAAAGAGGGATATCTTCTAATCTGAATGTCATAGAGGAGTTGCGGTTGGTTTATATCATTCATACTGGCAAGCAGCCTTTGAAGTAACATCATTGGCAGCTGCCAAGCCACTCCCTAGCAACTAAACAGAGTACCCTAGCAACTAGCAACAGAGTCAGCAAGACCTTTATCTCTGCACCAGAACATCGTAGAGACATGGTGGTTGGCTCCTTTGACTAATGCTAGCAAACAGGACTTGCTACACAAGCTAGCAAAATAGCTACATGCTAATAGCAATTAACTAAGTGTTGAAACATGTCAACAATGCTAACTAAAACACAGTAGCAGCATTCTAATCATGTTAGCACCATGTTAACATGTTAATTATGGTTAAAAGCATGTTTGCAAAATGCTAATTGTGTCAGCATCTACCTAGTTCAAGTTTTGCCACTGCAAGCACCACTCACATTTTCTTCAGGAAATGTACATTCTATTTATAGTTATTATTCTGAGACTATTTTTTTTTAAATTGTAACCTCTTAACAAACACCAAACTTCTATCTATCTATCTATCTATCTATCTATCTATCTATCTATCTATCTATCTATCTATCTATCTATCTATCTATCTATCTATCTATCTATCTCTGTCATGAAGAGCCTCTAACTCTCCACCCATCCATCATGTCCAGCTCAGATCTCCTGCTGTCAGACTCACTGTTTTGGACGATGTCCTGCATCTTCTTCCAGACTCTGAACGGCAGGTTGCCCAAGTATCGTGACACATGAATCAAAGCTCCAGAAGCCATCTGTGGATCCGGCTGTGAGCTCTGGACTCTGGCAGAACATTCAGGAGTCAGAACTGCAGTGGCTTTGGATCAGAACCAGAGAGACCAGAGACAGGATCAGATCACTCACCTTTCCATTGAGACTGGAAACTCCTGCAGAACAAACACACCATTTATCATCAAGAACTCAATCAATCATCAATCAATCAACCAATGATCTGAAATCAGACCTTCAGAAAGCAGACGTCATTGGCTTTCATCATCTCCTCCATGTCTTTGATTGTGTGTGAAAGAGCTGAGATGTGTGTGTTCATCTCCTCCAGCTTCTCCTTCATCCTCTGCTTCTTCTGCTCCTCTTCCTCCCTCAGTGCAGTGACTGTAGCTTCTTCTTCATCTCTGAGAAACTGATGAAGCTTCTCAAACTGCTGTTTAATCTGACGCTCTGTGTGCTCAGCTTGAGACTGAAATCAAAGCACATTCACTTCAATCATCTCAATCGACACACATCATTAATATTCAAGATAAACTCGGATAACCAACATAAAATGGATCCAGAAGCAGATTGCTGCTAGTCATTTACAGAAATAATAAACTGTTATCCATTATATCAAATCATAGCTGTATATAGTGATCCAACAGCTGTAATGAAAATGACTCTCGTCTCTGTTTCCTCACCTTGATGTGTTGAACTGTTTCCTCAAACTCTGCTTTCATTTCTTCATTGCGTTGAAGTTTCTCCTGTAAGGACTTCAGTGCTGTATTGAGCTCCTCCTACAATTGAACAAAGATACATTAAAACACCAGATTACAGTGAAGAGAAGACAATACAGTGATATGATGATATAATGCAGTGAAAAAGTATTTGCCCCCATCCTGATTTCTTCTGTTTTGTGTACATCTCATATTAGATTGATTCAGAAATTGCAATCTGAGTAAACACAAAGTACAGTTATGTTATTTATTGAAACAAAAAGTTATCTATTGAAACAAATGTATTTGCCCCCGTAGTTACTAATTCCTCAGATCTATGAAACTGCATTTATAATGTAGTTCAGCTGGACTAAACACAACCAGTCCTGATCACTGCAGTCCTGGGGCATGTTCAAGTTCAAAACGGTGCGCAACGTTTTGCTACGGTTTCCGGGTTGAACGTCATGTTTCCTGGAGACGGCGTGCACCGGTGTGCAACGGGGTTTGAGATGCGTTTTCTCTTGTTTGGTGGGTGTGTCAGAACTGCAGTCCAATCAGCAGCAACATGTATATAAAGCACGTGGTATTAAAGTGAACTCGCACAATGGGACTAAGGAAAGTAATTTACAAATGTGTTCGATGCAGCTCGGTATACGCAACAACTGAGGATATTAGAAGACATGTTTGTCGAAAGTTTTATTGTAAAAAATATAGGATATCAACATAATGATGTAGTTGTTTATATTTTTAGCTTCATTGTAAGTGTATTGGTATAGAAATAAACAATGGTAATTAAGTGCTTTTCTTAAAAATGAGAAAGAAAATACAGGGTATTAAAACAGTATGAACTACAAATAAAGTCAGTATGTGAGGCTAAATAGATGTGTTTTAGTCTGAATTAGTAAGATGTGTGCTTCCATTTCAGTTTCAGCAATCCCTTCACTCGATTGGATGTTCTCTTTTGTTCTGGGCGGCAAGTGCAGTAACTGTAACATCGGGCATATTTTGTAGTATTAAACACATATTTATACCGACTTCATCAGGCTCTGAAAATTCTTCACAAAGAACACAAAGAATGGCCTTCTCAGCTGCCATAGCTGCAACTCTTGCGTCATCAGAACAGTGTGTTCAACGCATCACCGTTTCTGTTTAAAAAACGTTGTGCAACGTTTTGTCGGAGCTGAACGCAGCCCTGTTCAATCAAATATACACTGAATACTGAAGCCTGATTGGCTCACGTCTGTGCAGACAAATGGCTTTTCAGCCCGCCAAAACGGACGGGGCCGACTGCATATTTAAGTCACGCTGAAAACTATTTTCATCAGAAGTTTTCTCTTTAAAGTGCGAAGATCATCTCCTCGCTGTCTCCAAAGAGCGTCATTGGAGCCTTTCTGCTCACCGTTGAAACGAGCCTCAAGTAGCAGATTAACAGCGCTTCGACACCTGCAGATCTGTGCTTTTCCCCTGCGGCTATCCAGCAACTCTTCAAGAGAAAATATCATTATTAAAGGGGTCATATGACACGATTTCTTGTTTTTATTTTTCTTTAGTGGTCTCAAACCCAAAGAAATATTCTTTGTAAAAGTTAAGGCTCAGCCACGCCTTCCTATAACGCTTCACTCAAACACACCGCCACAAATCTACGTCAGTGTGTAGGGACAGAGTTTCATAACACCGCCCAGATACGTAAAGAAAGAAGGTGTAACTTTTATTCTCGCTGTATTGTTGCCGCCGGCTCCGGCATGTCGTGAAGACGCTGTGAAACTACTTTGTTTGGCCTTCCAAAAGAGGACAAAATTAGCAAACCGTGGTTAAGCTTTACTTACAACACTGCTCCAGAAAAGTACAACCAAAATATTTGACTGTGTGCTGCTCATTTTTCGGAGGACTGTTTCCAGAACCTGCTAGAGTACAAGGCCGGCTGTGCACAAACGCTGATTCTAGAAAGTGGGTAATTCAATCTTTGCTAGTCCAGTCTGGCGCTTCTGACTCACAGACACAGCCTGTAAGTGTGTTTTCATATTTTAATAATTTGCTACTGACTATTCAAACGCGAGTTTTGAGCAGTATAGAGTACGATCACAAATGCAGACATGGTTTTATGCTTACAAAGTGTTCTCCCCCCGTAGCGCGACGCGTAAAAAGACGGTATAAGTCATTATAATCAGTAATTATGTCCCCAGTGAAATAAAACTTTACCAATCTGATTAAGTTCTGGTCCAGTCGCGCTGGCAAAGTTCAGCCCGATCAGCTTGGCCCTCTGCGTTTTCCGGATCAGATTCGGGCTCGAATTGATAAGTTAGTACGGTACCGACATTATCACCTGTCATTATTGCTTTGGGAGCTGATGTTCCAAATATGGTAAGGGGCGTGACATTTCTGTCATACGCTTAAGGCATTCGGGCCAATCACAATGCACTGGATCGCTGGCCAATTAGAGCAATCCGTGCTTTTTATAACGATGAGCTTTGTCAAAATCAGTGCGTTTCAGAAAGAGGAGCATAGAGGAGCAACAATAAAATGATTAAATATTGCAATAATGACTTTTTTGAACCTAAAATCGCGTAAGCACATTTGCATTAAACCAAATACACAAAATAACGTTCTTTTTAGAACTGTCATATGACCTCTTTAAAAGAGCAAATTTGAGCGACATTTGTTGCAAAATGCCACGTGTGTTGCTCCTGGAGGGCTCCCTGCTTCCCTCATCTGGAGCGAGTGGCATGGTTTCATTTAGCGGCTCAGAGGAGGACTTTGATGACATTATGTCTCTGGCTGCCTCTGAAGCGGAGGACTGAGCGAACTCTGCCGATGACTCTGATATCTCTGGCGATTGCTTGGGCCATGGCCAATTTGGTGGTCCTCAAGCAGCACCTTTGGCCGAACGTGACGGTGTCAGAAATAATCAAACGGAGTTACTCACTCCAGTTCTCCCGCAGGCTCTCCTGCTTCAGGAGTGTGACTAACACTTCAGTCTCGGACATCAACGCTCACGTCCTCCGAGCTGAAGCACAAGCTCTGCTAGCAAAGGGCGACTCAGGCTTTTACAGCTGCTTCTTCCTCGTTCCAGTGAAGGATGGCGGCCTCAGGCTCATCCTCGATTTGAGATGTCTGAACCGCGCTCTGGTAAGACGGCCGTTCAGAATGCTAACTTTGAAACAAATCCTCTTACAGATCTGATTGTTTTTTATCAGTGGATCTGAAGGACACATACTTTAATATCCAAATAACCCCTCATCACAGTTCTTGAGATTCACGTTCGAAGGGGTGGCTTACCAACCTACAGTCCTACCATTCTGACTGTCCATTGCTTCACGCACTTTTATGATATTCATGGATGCGACCTTCTCCCCCTGAGACAGATGGGAGTTTGCATCCTGAATTACCTCAATGATTGGCTGCTTTTGGCCGAATCGAAGGCCTGATCACACAAAGATCTTTGTTCCTCACAACAGCCGACCTTCGGCCTCTCTCGCTATTAAAGAAGCCCTTCTGCCGGCTCTGGCATCGGTCAAGCGAGTTGGTGATCTGCAGGCTCTTTCAGTGGACGCATTCTGCCTCGAGTTTGGGCCTAATGACAGTAAAGTCGTCCTTAGACCAAGACAAGGCTATGAGCCTAAGATGCTTTCCACGGCCTTTAGAGCTCATAAAACTCTCTTCCGTTGTGCGTTAGTTGCACGGTACTATTGGATTGCGTTCCCCATAAGTGTCAGCTACTTATGCAAGGCGAGTGAACAGTATCGAAAGGGAATGTTCCAGTTACTAACGTAACCCTGGTTCCCTGAGATAACGGGAATGAGTATTGTCTAGACTCTAGTTTGTTGTGCTACTGTACACAAGTCGACGCTGCCGCTCATCAGTAGAAAAATTGTGACTTGAATAGGCAGTCGGTCCTGTTTTTGCGGAATGAAAAGCCATTTGTCTGTGCAGATACACTGACATGAACCAATCAAGCTTA